>JADDOH010006039.1:0-101042 GCA_016648135.1 Agrypnia vestita | reverse complement strand
CTTCAAGTGGATTAAAACAGTTTTATCACTAACACCGCAGCCTGCAGCTAACTCGGATGTGGTTTGCGATGGATCCGCTTCCACAATAGCCTTCAATTCTTCATTATCAACTTTGGTCTCCGGCCGTCCACGGGGCTGTTCTGCAGGTCGAAATTTCCAGAACGAAAACGTTGGAACCAAAAACGCACTGTGTTTTCTTTTGCGGCACCGTCGCCATACACATCATTAATCCTTCGAGCCGTTTCTGCAGCACTGGTGCCACGGTGGAACTCGTACTCGTATATAACGCGATATTTCAAGTTTTTCATTTTGTAAACTGAGTGACGCAAAGAAAAAAACAATTGAGGAAAAAACAAATGAATTATAATTTTCAAAACACAAATACATGAGTAAATAGCTGTATAAATTTGGATTTGGAATTCCTAACCAAAGAGAAGATATTTGAGATCAAATTTGCCAGTATGTCAAAACGCCAATTTCATATGTAAGGACCTAATATTTTCCAATTCATTTACTTATGTTATATTATAACACAATCTGATATGTGAGTGAATTATTTTAAGCCTTAGCACAGAAATATTGGTCAGTAAGAATTAGTACATCATTTTGATTGTTTGTCGTAATTATTTGTAAAGATTTTAAAAAGGAGAACAAAAAAATTTTAAAAATTGTTATGATATTTCTGACTGAGGGTCATCTTATTTTTACATAAGAAATATGAATAAAAGTGTACACGTGACTGCTGAGATATTTTACTTTTTTCTCGGAGAATTACCGAAAAAAAGATGAATATTATTTACTCAGAGACTAACTGGCGTTATTTTGAAGTGGCATATTGAATGTTATAATCAAGTGTTATTTGTACCATATTTGTAAAGATTTGATTATTGTTAATTATTAATTTTAAATTTCCTTTGATATTAATATTTACCACCATTTCCCGAGAGACAGGCTAACATGAGCCACGAGGTGCTCAGGGCCCAGGCGGACCTACTGAGGCTCATGTAGAAAGCGCTGGAAATAAGGCTCATATCCTTGTCTGCGAAACCAAACATGGTGACTACTCCTAGTGCTGTTCCAAGAATCCACAGTAAGCTCTTAACTGCCTGAAAATATTTAATTTTTAATTTTTGTTTAAATACTAAGATGCGATCTAAAAAATTATGGTAATATTTATAAGGATAAATAAATATAAAAACAATTTCTACTTGCCACGATGCATTCCAAATAAAATGGTGAAATTAATAATAAATTTATCATAGTTGTCTGTAAGATAAAGCGACAGATAATACTCATGGATAAATTTATTCCAGAAGTTAATTAACAGATACCATACTCTTTCTACTTTCACTAGTAGAAATTGTTAAATGTTGTAGTATCATACGATGCATAAGGCGCATTTTAGAAGACATGCTTTGCAAATCGGACCATCTTCAAGTAAATAAGAATGCGACAGATAAAGAATTGTTTGTTTCATTTATTTATTAGCAACCTAGGAGCGGCCTGAGAAATTTTGAAGACAAATGTCCTAAACTTATTAAATCGTTTACAATCAACATCTTTTTAACTGATATTTTGTAGCATGGTTGAAAAATAACACGATGTAGAAAAAATAGTTTTAGGTATATGTACAGACAGTTTCAAAATACATCAGATACAAAAAGATAATTCTCTCTTTAATTACTGATATTAATGTATTGATAATCAAGTCATTATCAATATTATTCATATATCTTTCTCTTTTGACAAAAGCTTCTAGTCTCTAATTTTCCAAATCTATTTTTTTCTGGTCCTGCATAGTCTTTGTGTTCTTTATTGCAGGATGCAATTAAAGTTAATGCTTATTCAGAACCCCTTTTTAATTGCCAACTAGTTGAGGATGATTTTTATTATTTTTTTGATACAAAAATAGAACAAAAATCGAAGCCCAATGAGATTTCTCCAATCACCCCGGCGAGCCTTCCTGTAGGTACACGATTGTATTAAAGTAAAACCAATATCAGAAGTTTTAAAACCGTGCAATTTGATTTGACCAAAAATATCTCAGGTTTACTTAATATGTCACCAAAAAAACTGTTTAAATTATGTATATATTTTAATTAAGATATTTCAACGGTGTAGAATATGTATTTGACTTACTTTATTAAATGGTAGTTTACCATCATAGTGATGGAATGCACATCCTCCAGCCAATCCAATTAGATATGGACCTGTTCTTGTCCATGGTCGATCATATACATCGTCAAATTTTAATAATATATTGTCAACACTATAATTAAATTAAGAGCATTAAAAATTACACAAAATATGTATTTCAGTTCATGAAAAATATTTATTGAATTTATTATGCAAATAATTTATGTATTTTTATATCTAATCTCTACAGAATAATTAGTACAAATGGTTAAGACCGGTACACATGTAAACGGCATAAACAGCATTGTAGACTTGAATTGTAAAAAAAATATATTAAATAGCTTACAAAGGGATAAATTCCAGAGAATAGACCACGTATCCAGTGTATGCATTGGCAAGTACAAATATGGCCAGAAATGTATATATCACAGCCTTACGATATCTATAAATTATACAAAATAATTAGATTAACATATTAAGTACCATTATACATTGATCGTGCAACAATAATATCTGAACCATAAATTTGAAATAGTAAAAAAAAATGTCTAGGGGCACTTCGAAACGGCGCGTTTGATACTTATATTTGCTCAAGCATTCCCGTTAGCCTTGGCATGATCATGGTTATATAAGTCTAACTGTGACCAATTTGAATTTTTTGCCACATAACATCCTTACCTATGAAAGTGCTGTTTTCTAATACTGGCTAGTTCGTTGTTCGATTTCTTGCATTCCATTTGGAATTCCAAATTCAAATATCATATGTATGGTGCAAACTACTAGCCGAGTAATAGCCAAAAGGCTGAGATCGGGATCAAATTTCGCACATGTGACCAAAGTCTTACCTATTTTAAGCATGTGTGTGCAAAAGGCAGTATGAAAATCTTGAAGGTGTGTCATAGCATAAGTGTACTTACACAGTGGCTAAAACTAGTAACACCATAGCTATGATGAAGTTTTGCACATCACTGCTTAAGTACCAACTCCAAGACATGCACATCTCGGCTTTGGGATAAAAGTTATTGATAAACAACAAGTTTCTCCACCAGAAAGAGATGCAGTTGATGTCATTTCTTTCGGAGGACCAGAAGGCTGTTAGTCTGTGCCTGATGGCTGATGTTGTGTACGCAAAACCAAGAGCAGTCAAGTAAGCTGGCATCAATCTAAAATGAGAAGAATATGCATATTAAACATTTTACTAATAAATTTATGAGTTCGGAATATAATTTTTATTTTTTCCTTTATCAGGGCTGATGAGTTTAACACATCAGCCCTGATGATGGACCCTGCAATGGGATCCGAAACGTCGGCCAGAAAGGTCATAAAAAACAAGGCATAATACCTCAGAAGATTCATTTAAAATTATTTTTTTAAATATCTCTTGTTTGATAATTTTTTCTTACAACTCTATTTATGTTGTTATAATGTTTAATTTCCTTTGGATGAAGTTATTATGTACTAACTTATTAGAGAGTTAAAGTTATTATTACGGCCGTTGGACATATTTATGTATTAAATAAAATGGATATTTTATATGAACTTATGTATACGTTTCGCTGTAGTCTTATCCAGCGAAAATATCCTTTTTATTTAACACATAAATATTACTAACTTATCATTTATATTTCACATATAAGGATCAGCGGGTCGAAATGTTTCTTTTTTGGGTCAATTGAATTTAGAGTTAGCGAGGTTCTGTTGTAATACATAAGTAGGTATGTTAAATTACAATTGAGGTTTTTCAGAAGTTTTCACTTTGTATAACTGATGTGCCCCTAATCTTAACATGTATGTATGAATCATTCATTAAAAATTAAGTTACATAAATTGAAATTTGAAATCAAAAAGATGGTACCAAATTTTCATCCATGGTTTATATATTTTCAGCTCAGAATTTATGCCGGTACCTACACACAGGTAGTGTGTACATCCAGCATAAAATGCTACTCACAACATAAGTATATATGTATATATAATATACCTGGTTGAGTCTAATAAAATTATCATTAATATTTGGTGTGGTTTTTTGTAATTATCACAACTTATTAAAATAATGATAATCACCTTAAAATTCTGTAAATAATTCCAATAAGAACTAATGCCATTTTTTTCCCAACTGATTCTTTGATTCCTGCAATTGCTTTTTTCCTTTCCAGTTTCAAAAATCCATATCCGAGTAGGAAACCACTGAAAATTTAATAAAGGTACATTGGAAAACAGTGCATGGTACATGGTATGACGGATACATTAATTAACATAATTTTCACTATTGCTATTGCTGTAAATAAAAATGTAGTATTGATGCTGCATGTTCTAATAGCTGTAAGGAATGGATATGTAGTAGTTCTATCTTTTCCTCCTTTCTTTTTTCCTTCTTCCCCCTACATATTCTTTTTTTTTCATTTTTTGTGGCATCCAGATATCAACTCGTAAGAAAAAAATGCCACATTAAAAGTTGGTAAATTATTTAGAATTTGCTTTTAAATTTAAAAATATATAATGTAATAAAAAATTCGCAATGACATTAACATTAGGGATCACAAGTTCCTAATCCCATTCCCATCCTTCGTAATGCATTCTTATTCTATGAATCTCACATAAATTAACAATATTTTGTATGAAAGTAAAAAAAAATGTTCATAAATGTTGGGTGTAATAGCAACGGAAGAATTATCCAAAAAATCACAAAAATGTTTTGAATGCACTCACCGATGATTACTAATTTAAAATGTACTGAATTCTACATTTTATGTATGTATCTGTTTCCTATAAATTTATAAGCTGCATTTCCTATAAAATCTCCAATTCAGTAGGTAAATTATAAAGTAGTAATCTTCAATGACTTCATTAATTTTTTTTGGATATTGCTGCCTTTGCTTTTATACGCCACAAATGGTAAAGTAGATAACCAATCGACTTATTAATTTTTTAACCCAATCAAGTTACATATTTGATTAAAAATTATTTTGTCATATGTACGTATATTATTTTACAAAAAAGACTATTAGAGTCCATTATCTGAACTTAGTAGCATTTGAGATTTTGACTCTTAGCTGAGAGCTTCACTTTATTTACTTAAGTGTAGACAGTGAGTACAGATTTATCCTACTTTTATATTTAATTTGTTTAATTATTTTGTGAGTTTCATTATTGTTTTTTTATTTTTATGTAAAAAATATTTACTGATATGAGTAGGAGGATCTAATGATATTAAACAGACTAAATATACCTTGCTAATATGGATGCAGTCTATGTGAACATTGTTGAATAATTTTTGCAAAGTATTTGTGAGTGGACCCATTGTGAAACCAACAACAAATTTCTGTCATTAAAAGAAGCCTGTTGATATTTGTATTAATGAGTAAATAATATCAAACCTAATACAAACGAAGGTGTCCACAGTGAATGAAGAATTGCTGAAAGCTTGTAGAATTAAGTGGTCAGATATGTAGTAGGCTCCAGTTCTATTATGGAAATAGTCTGCCATGTAGAACACACCATGGTTCATTACAATCCAGAATGTTGTCAAAGATCTGGAAGTGTCAAAAAAGTGAAGTAAGTCTTGAGCTTTTTAGTGTAGTGGTTATGACTCTCGCCTGGCGATCCAGCAGTTGGTGTTTCAAGCCCCTTCCAGGACACCAGCAAATTATTTTCCTATTCCTATTTTCAAACACGAGTGTTAAGCTTAATTTGAAAATAATTTATGAATATTAATGCTACACGTATCGGGCCAGCAAACCCGAACCGGCCGCCTAACGTATGTTGCTACCGCCGCCTTTCCGTGGACTGCCAAAATGATACCATAAATATTATACTAGGGCTTGGCAAAGACGCGAACCATTTCATGCTCCGCCCAGCACAATCGTTGGGGATTAAATTTAACTGCCGACAGGAGAAATGTAAAAAAAAAGTTAAAATATTTTGATGAAGGAGGTTATTACTATTTCATGGGTGTCTGCTATAAATAAGTAAATACTTTTTCTTTAGGAACAGGAATGGAAAAGTAAAGTACCGTAATTTTTAAAGGTTACACGACTGGTTAGGTCAACCACAATCAAAAGATCATTCCCTAGCTTTGTCCAGTAAGAAGAAAGCGGGGGAAAGTTGCCTGGCAAGCCTGTATTATAAGCCTCAATATGATATTCCAAATAAATATATATTTTTTAGTTTAAAAAAGGTTACTTACTTACTAGAAAAACTTATATTGTGTTCATTTTTTGCATCATAACAACACACATATTTTTTGCGCACATTCTTTTGAATGCGGTCTAGCTATAGTTAATTTGTAAATATTGCATGATATGAACAATCGCAATAATAATAATTTCGAATGTCCGTCCGTAACTTACTACCCAATAGCTGATCTCATTTCGTTTTCAAAATTAGTATGATTTCATAATTGTTATTAAATAATATGAAAACATTGACTTTTTTTAAAATAGAGATGCGAACACTTAATACGTGTCACATCAACACTTGTGTTTGAATGAAAATAGGACTAACTAGTGAGGTTCGAACACGCGGCCTTTGGATGACGAGGCGAGATTCCTAACCAAAAGACCAACAAGCTACTCTTTTTATGCATTTTAGATAAAATACTTATTAAAAAATATTGAAATAGATTTTGTATTGCATCTTATTAATTTTCATTCTCTATTTAATAATATCCATCAATAACGTTATCAAGACGCTACGCTACTCAAGATAGCGCTGTTCTCACTGTCATAAATGGCGGTCGAATTATATATAATAAACTTATGTAATTTTTGACAGGTAATGGGCTAATAAATAAAATAAGAACTATTAAATTTAAAAACATATATTTATTTACATAATACATACAAAAACTATTTATAAATCTTATCTAAACAGTTGTAATACATAGTTATTATCATTATGAGTCATTTAACATAATAACCATTTTTACATTTTTCAGAAAACAGAAAAAGTTTAATTTAATCTTAATTCACATATATTTCATATTTTTTTTATGCCGAATGTAATATTAAATAATCACAAAATTGAATTTTTGCATTCACAGCCAATACTCGATTGGATTTTGTCACAGAGACATCATTAATCAAGATATATTATAGATGTTTCACAGAGACGTAATTATTGGGAAATTGACAAAATCATGGGTGAAAATGGTGAACGTTGCATTGTGTAAAGTGGTCACTTAAGCCAGCCGTACAATAGGTTGTAAGCCTATGAACACCCAGACTTATATACCTACTTTCCCATAAAAAAATATAACTTCGTCTCTGTGAGACATCTATAATATATCTTAATTTCCTACTTAAACTTTTATTTGCTGAAAATAGCCAACTTTATTTCATTTTTTTCACTACCTTTGTTATTAAATTTGTAATTTAAAACTAAAAACAAAATACTCGATTTTGGTACTGTATTTTTATACATTCTATAATAATGTAAAACTTCTGTTTGTGTTATTTTTTATACAATTTAACTAAATGGTGATATTTTTATTGATCTATGCGGTTTTCAAGATATGTACAATAATATATTTGAAACAACTTCAACTGCAAGAATCAACATCTTAGAACCATTTAAAAACTGCTAGAAACCAAAGCTTTTCGACACTATCATTATTTAAGCCATCTTAAGCATGTATATGTAAGACTCAAGGCTTCTGCGAGCAGTTTGCAATGGTTTTTAAGTCTGATGTTTTGACATGGTAAGACACGCCATTCTGTCTACAAGTGTAGTTCTACCTTAACTTTGAGGCCTTAAATGGCACATAAATATTTTGATTCGGTGTTTTAATGAGAACCATATTCTTATTGTATGCACTTATTGAACAAGAGTATGCAGAGAACACAACCAAAATCTATTGATTATCCGCTTCCCTTTCCATTTGTTGTATCCTCTTGTGCCGCATCATATTCGAGACTATTCCATCAAATGAAGAAGTCTTCTTCTTCGCAGATCCTCGTAGGGTGTCCTCTCCCTCCCTGCGGACCCGTAGTCTAAGGGAACTCATCTCGTCTTTGAAGTCAAAGTTCGATTTTTCCGGAGTGGCGTCGGATGACTGAATTTCTTGAATGTTATCGTCACTGTGAACGACGGGAGATGGTAGCCGTCTGCCTGGACACCTCCACTCCAATTGCAGCGTTCCAGTTTTCTCGATAGTGTTGTATAAATTTTCGAGTTCGGAGGGTTCCGGAGCCCAGCGATCGCCTTCCGTGATTCCCGCCTTGCTGAGTTCATCGTCCGAGCACCCTATCGACCAGTCGTCGCTATTCGTATCGATCGTGCTCATTTTAACTATATTATAATCGCCTTTATTTTCATGTTATAAATGACGAATGTCGCTGAAACAGCAACCGCAACAGCAACGAAATTATTCCAAATTCTGACAGCTCTCTTATCTATGGTTTTGATGTTTACACTTGTCATCGACAAGTGACAGCGCCGCGGCGGTACATAGACAACTGTTCCATAGAATTATTAAGAAATCAAACGCGGGCTTTTTAAACATTGTACCTACCTGACTGAAAAAAATTTAAATATGCGTACCTTAGTCCAAAAATCGGTAGCATGTTTTGTCCATCGTGAGTCACATTCGTATTCAAAATGGATTTTGCATTTGAATAAACACTAAAGCAGTTCAAAAATTTGGATGTGAATGTTATTTCAGGTTCAGATTTTACATTTCGATCAACTTTATCTCCGGTAAATGCGATTGAATCATAAAACTGAACACCTAGAAAATAAAACGTATGATTGATTATTCCTTATCTTTTAAATTAACTCGATTGTGTCAGTACAAGGAAACATTTTAAAATAAGAGTGAATACATGCGCACTCAATAAAAACGGCATAGAATAATATTCTAATAATGATATTATATACAAATATAAAAAGAAATCTATTCGGTTTTATGTTAACAGAATAGACGGATGGTGTCATAACAAACAAAATGTTCTGGACAAGATTTTACCCAATTACTCTATTTCAAAAAGTATATACTTACCACATAAATTTTTATCAGCTGTCTCATCATTTTGTTGGCTGCGTTTCATCTCCAAATATTCTTTTGTTTCGGTTGCATTCATCTTTAATTTATGTCTTGTCATTTCGTGTGTCGTTCCCAGAATAGTTAGTACCAACATTGTCCCTAGGAATGTGCTGCGTTTACATAAGAAACAATTTATAATTTTATTAATACTTGATTGTGTTATAAGTAATCAGAATTTTTTGTAATTTTTTGTTGATTCCAAAAATAATTATTAACTAGTTGTCATATGAGAAACAAAAGTCATAGGGATGTTTCGGAAGAGGCTTTAAGGTTAATTTTTTTAAATTTGTTTATACCTGTAGGTATAGGAAGCCGTTATAAATTAACAATTTTTTATTTTTGAATTTCAGCTTTATATCAATTAGTTATTTTTACGTCCTAGTTATATGCATATAAATTGAAACACATTTTTCTCTCACTTCCCTTCAGTTCTTTACAAAACGTCGATAATGTTTCGATTTTTACAACAACAAAAATACATTACGAAATCAATTGAAAATGTACACAAATTATTTTTTGCACCAACAATAAAAATATGATGTTATGGTTTCTGTTAATTCAAACGACCTATGATCTCTCGTTGCAGACCTTCTACTTAATTTTCTATAGTTTTTCACAAAATGCTAATTAAGTAGGCACCACCACCAATTTCAGTCAAATATATAAAAATGATGTCTTTGATAGGGTAATTTCACATTTTACAGATATCATCTATGAAAATATATGAAATAGATTCAGAAAAAAAATTATGTTTTGTAACTCAGTATGAATGGTGTGGGATAATGTTTTCATTCATAATTTTTATAATAAAATTCTTAAAACGCGTATGACGTCACGTAGCAGGAAGATATAAGATATAATAGATAATTTGTTTATTTTCTATGGTCACTGTTCGTCTTTGCTTTGGTTTTACTCGTGTTTCCTTGGTGTTTATATAGATTTTGCGGTGTTTGTGATCTATTTTAATAAAATAAACGATCTAAGAACACATTCAAAATACTGGAGGACGGATTTTCATAAAGAAAATCTGATAACTTACTGAAAATAGATGTCTCAAGGTTGGCTTCATTATGGGGAGTTTTCAGTTTTTTGGGTACCATACAATATCTACAAAACTTTTTCCCAGACTTTATGCACGCACTAAAAAAAGTCGTTATGTTTTGTAAAAAAAACGAATGAACGTCTAAATACGCGAATGTGCTGTTACGTGTTAAACATCGAACTGACATAAAAAATGAAGCGTGACGTCATTTGCGAAAATAAGCGTTTTGGCGGGAGTTTAAAATTGATTTATTAAAATTTGTTTTTTGATGTTAAACATATAAAAAAATATTTTTCATAAACGTATTTTATTACCAAAGTTAAGATTTTTCTATTAAAAAAAAGGAAAATTACCCTATTGTGGAATGCGTTTTGGAAATTATTATTAGGTTATTCTACAATTTTTCATGATCGTTCCTCAATGTACCTACTTGTGAAGGAGAACGGGTCTCATAACATTTCAAAAATTAACAATCGGCCTGAAACTCACATGAATATCTTAAAAAGTCCAGTATCGGTCCAAGAATAGTCATCTTCAGTCTTTTTTACTCCCTCCATTTTCAGCGTCATATTGTAGACGTGTTGGTGATAGAGAGTATCAGAATCAAAGTACTCTTGGAGAAGTTCAGATACTTCCGATTCCGTACACGAAGATGGCAAACACAGGCCGAGGGTTATCATAACCTGCAAAAAAAAAATATCGTGATTTCTTACGAAGGAATGTCAGTACTTACTGAACAAATTTTTCGAGGCGTTTAGTAGAAATAGATATTTTTAACAGAATAACAGAAATACTTTACATACTCTCTAAAACAACTTTTATTCTAAATAAAAACGATCTTCGTAAAACATATTATGAATTTTATGTGCTGAAAATTTTATCTCAGATATGGTTTTCCCGCATTTTATAAGCAATTTTTACAAGTTTGCAAAATTATTTTAGTACAGTGGACCCTCAAAATTCGTCACGATACCGTTCCCGAGGGAACGATGAATGTCAAAAAGAACGAATATCAAACGATTTTCCCACAGGAATTAACAAAAACGTTCGAATTCGTTCATTAACAAAAAAAAATCGCAAATACATTCTAATTAATCATCCACATGGAGATCTTGGAGATTGTTTATATTTTCGTTACGTATAGAAAAAGCGTTATGCCCCCTCCATGCAATTCTCTCTCTCTCTCTCTCTCTCTCTCTCTCTCTCTCTCTCTCTCAAATAGTAAACATTCGAATCATATTAAATGTATACAAACAGTAAAAAATACTTGTACAATACAATACAAAAAATACAATTTTATTAACTTACTTTTCTAAGTTTGTATTACACATCACATTTGTTGCAGTTTTTATTTTTCGAATCTTCATTACAATATTGCAAAAATGAGACAATGTAACTTACGTATGAGGTTATACTTATGTATTGAGATTATACAACCTGTCGCGCACGATACTCGTCTACTCGAATCTCGGTACTCGAACATACACACAAACACTCGTATATAATAGAAAGAAAGAGATAGAGAGTCGCAAGGGGGGGACATACCGGTCAACTCCTACCACAAGCCGCGTTAAGGAATTCGTTCCAAAAACAATCATTGTTGATAAGAGTCTTTGTTTTATAGATGTTATTCATTGTTTGGAAGAGAATCTTCCACTTCGAGATCTGGTCAATCTGGTGATTAATGTCCTGACGGTGTGTGATGATTAAGTCTTGATGTCAATTTGGTGATTAATGTTCCGATGGTTCACCAGTTTCTCCAGACGATTTACCAAATATCGACATTTCGGGTGAAATTCAATCAAAATTTTCAACGAATAAAGAGAATGAATAAAAAAAAAGACGAATATCAACATGGGGAAATATTGAATTATATTATATTGAGTATATAGAATTGAAGTGGGTTGAATATTCCTCTATGCACCATTTTGCTATAAGTAATTATTATTCAGAATAATATGTTTCATTATGATCCATTATGGTTGCCCTCGCTCTCTCCATAAGCGACGATTGTTGTTATTTAATTGTTTGTCATCAGAAAATATTCTAGCTTTAATTGATATGGAGATCTTGGGATCAAAGTGGTGTCCATAATTTGTTGCTTTATAATTACACTTCACAGCAGTTATTTGTGCTCCGTACTGCATTACTGCATTAGTTGTATGTAAATGCCAGACGATACAAGTGGGTCAAAAGTTTAATTCAATAAAAAAAAAACAGATCATGTGAAAATTATAGTTTTTTTCAGCAAAAGAGCACAATAGGGGAACCTAGGCAGGTGAACTTAGGCTAGGAACTTGGCACCTAGGTTAGGAACCTAAGACCGATAATGCCCTTTGATATTGCAGACACCCAAACTGTCACTTTTGGAGAATGGAGAGGCCTTTGATATTTGAGTTTGGGGTTCTCCATGCTCCAGAACTTACAATTTTGCTTATTAACATAACCGGTCTCAACGATTTTTTTCTGTGAAATCTCTTCTTTAGTTTTTAAATCTGGCATCAATTGAATCTTACGTAGTATCAAATCCAGTTTCAAAATTCAACATAAAGTTGATTTTGGTATCGCCATAGTAGCAGAACGCTTGCGAGCCGACATGCCCGGGTCTTCTTGTGTAGACTCGTCAACTTGCGTGCCATTCTCTTCGCATTCTCTTCTTTTTTATCTTTTTAACCGGTCTCCTTAAACTTCCTGAGCCACGATTTAACTCCATTGATTCGCGATGTGTACACAAAAGAATCGATGTTTTTGTAAATCTGTTTAAGGCAAAAAGAGCGTTATTCCCCCGTGAAGCGATCCATTGCGACTAAATATCCCAGGACCAGACTCCCGCGCGCCGAATGATTTAAAAATGCCTAAACTTATGGCCCAAATTTCCCTCGTTGTTCCAACCGTTCAACACAGTACGTAAAGGAGAGACTTACCTCATTCTCCCAGTGCACAAACACCTGCATGTTAGAGTTGTGCGTGAAGTACGCGGCGTAATACTGGATGGAGAAGGGTGGAAGGGTCTCCGAGGTCTCCACCGTGTAGGGGCCGGACGTGCGACTAACGGGAACCCTTTTGCTGGAGGCCGCGGCCAAGCACTGCCGCCGCGAGCCCAGCCAGTAGGTGTTGCCCCAGTACAGCCCCGAGGTGGGAGATCCCGACGCGTCCATCACTGTAGAAAAGGGTTTAATTTGATGACTCGCTATTTTGGGCCCCTATCATGGAGCAGCAAGGAGCCCTGGACTAAATTTTTGGGTCACTTTCTAAATAACGCGCCCAGCGTTGATTCGTGAGAAATACTAAATTAAAACTATTTGAAAACGACAACCATGGATATAAATTCTAGACAAGGACAGAGAAGAAGGTCCCACCATATACCCACCATATACCAGGGCCGTTCTACGAGCAATCGTTGTCATATCGGCCCTACTTTCACCACCCATGTTCGGTATTTTTTAATGCTAAAGTGGCCGTACTCACCGCCCCTCTGACACTCATGGAAATGAGAGCGGGACGGGGAGACGTCCACACCAAACCTCTTCTTGCCTCCAAGACGCAGGGATCAATGACAATTATTGGAACATACTTATTATCCATTAAGTGGGAATAACAAGTTATATATTGTAGACAAAAAATGCTACAGTTTAAGCACAAAATATGAAAGCACAAAGTCCATAGTGTGACCAACAAAAGTATTCAAAAGAGGTATGAAACCGGACATAAAGTATAACAAAACTTGACACTAGATATATGAGACAAATGTGCATTGGAAAATACAAATAACAATTAAGAAATACAATAAATACAAGAAAAAGTATATGTGACATATAATATAACATATACCAGGAATAAGCATAAAGATAATATCACAACATGTAGACATACAACTAAGGAGCCAGATTAATTAAAATGAATACAGAATTGCACCTTAGAGACATTTATTAGAGTAATTCACTTCCTATAATACTAAAAAATTAAAATAAAATAACAAGCAAAAACATGAAGGGACTCGCCAGTCCGGAGATCCACTGCCGGCAGATACAACCACGGTAATGATCCTAACTAATTAAGTTACGCCTGTAAAAATTTCGCCAGAACGAAAATCGCTCGTAGAAAAGAAAAACTAGTACACAGCAGTCATATACCAGCAGGAGACCCCCTAAGAATTTCCCAGCGGGAGACCCACACCCGAATAAAAGCTTTGAAGTACCACAAGTTATTAGTATTTCTAAGAAGTTCAGCGTTTACTATGGATACTCCACCTACATCCCTTACCAAGTCCTCTCGACACTCATCTAAAATAGTGTATATCTTAAGTAAAAATCCTCGGTAGTATAGTGGTAAGTATCCCCGCCTGTTTAGACAAGGACAGCTCACCTGTGTGATGGTCACATGGAACACTTGTCACGCCGTCTTTTTTTCACATTCGTATTTTTTCCAAGCGAGCACGCTTACATTGAAGTTAAATTATAAAAGGTTCGAATTTTTTTTGAAAATTCCAAAGTATACTATGCCAGCGCGCATCCATGCAGTAGGTACTATACTTTCAAGAGCGAAAATATGTCATGAAAGTATACTCGATTTATGCGCGATACTCGAGTTCGGAAACTATACAAGGCTAGTACGCATTTAGCAAAATCAATGGACTATTAATCTTGACTTTGAATATTTGAATGAGATATTGTAAACGTACTTTTAAATTAGTTTCACTTGAATATAGCTAACAAAAATGGGATTTTAATATTTTTTAAACGGGATTTTAATAAATCTTTTAGTTGTTGTATACTTTATATCACGGGTAAACTGACAAAACCTGTATTTAATTCAAATTGAACAAATTAAACAATACACGTTCAAGTAACAATCATCTTTTATTAAGAAATTTGTTATAATTAATATAAACTTATGCCTAAATAATAATATGAAGGTATCTGAATACCTTCTCAATTTAAGGTTTAGTGTGTTAATTGAATTATTTATTTTGCGTTATTTTTATTAATAGAAATATTGTATGCTAAATTATGTTTCCTTTTACTGAATTTAAACTAATAAATGAATCCATTGCCGTACATATCGCGTGTACCTACCTATTAAATATATAATTTTCTACAGAACAGTGTCCGTCACCAAGCTACCAGAATGCTCAAATAATAATGTGATATATATATAATATAATAATGAGGTATAAAGAGCATAATTCTCTTATAAATAATGTCCATCACTGACGTTACTCTAGATAGCGCTGTTCTCCCAGCACTAACTGGCGACCTAAATATATAACAAAAGCACGTCATTTTTGATGGCTTATAGCTTCTTTAAAATAAATAATATATAAGCTGGTATAATTTCATGAGGTTTATATTTAAACATTTTGTTATTTATAGGTTGGTAATTTTTTTTTCTTAGTTTTACCAGCTTCGAGAAAACTTCACTGGTCATACTAAATGAATATTTTTTATATATTATCAATACAAGTTTTTATTACATTGTACTGTATGTTAACCAAAATAAAAAAATAAAAAAATAAATAAAGTAAAACTTACATATTTGAATCACACATGGATCCCGGAAAAAGATCTGTTTTATCATTTTCAATGCAAATTAAAAATTAATATACTAGTGTAGGCCCTACGGACCATAAGTTATAAATAAGCTTTTAACTTTGTATTATATGTTCGTTTGACGATATTTTTCAGGAGAATATAAGTTATAATAAACATTACTATAACATTATACACCCTGCTGTTATTCATCAATATCCTTATTCATTCTATTTTTGTATGCAGTGCTTGAAAATATACAAAATATACTCGATTTTTGCGTACTAGCAAGGTATATTTTCCGTAAGTGATACGTGA
Source organism: Agrypnia vestita (assembly GCA_016648135.1). NCBI lineage: Eukaryota > Metazoa > Arthropoda > Insecta > Trichoptera > Phryganeidae > Agrypnia > Agrypnia vestita. The sequence continues at coordinate 84,976 of JADDOH010006039.1, read as the reverse complement.
AATTGGCGTCGGAAAATATACTCGAGTAGCGCGCAGCTCTGCGCGCTGGCATGGTATACTTTCAATAAACGCGTAATCCCCTAAGGGCCGGTTGTTTCAAGTTGGATTAAAGTAAACGTTCTTTAAAAGCATAGATTTTTACGTTCTCCACCAATCAGACGATCCGTTTTCGTAAAAATCTATGCTTTGCTCGACCGCTTACTTTGATCGAACTTGAAACAACCGGGCCTAAGGCACCACTGTTGATATCTGGTGGTTCGTCGTCGAGGACGGACATCATAACCTCCTGACCACGCAGGCTAACGTATTACAGTGGACGTGAATGCGTTGATTATTCGCCTTGCCTGTGCATGGTTCTTCTTATTCTTAAAATAAGGCAATACGCCCTCAAAGAGCGATTTGTGATGTGCCTGGTTATCTTTAACAAAAGCAAATTTGACGTACCTACCTACAACCCGCAAAAATCTTGACCACGGGTGAATGTAGCGTGTAGAAAGATAATCTAATTTTTACGAGAATCGTTGTTTGCTGAATCCTGTTATTGAGATAACAATTGTAAATATTTTGTTCAATAAATACTGACATTGTAGGTCAAGTTTAACTGTCACACCAGCAAGTCATTCATTTAATTTAAGGTCACGTTTATCTGGAGATATGACGCACATTACTAAACGGGATACTACTAGCGATACTACAATTTCCAAGTTATATATTTATAATAATGATATACTTTTCACACTGTCAAGGCTATCTTTCATCCAGTAAAAAATAACTGTTATCGCTGTTCGAAATCAATGTATACTAACTTGTTAATGAGAAAAAATAACAGCATATGTCTCTAGCAGAGACCAGTGCAATATATGAATATAATATATGTCTCACAGAGCTCTCTAGTGAGACAGGCATAGTAAAATGAAATGAAATAAATAAATAAAAAATTAAAGCATATAAAGAACTTTAAAAAATTTGATAATGTGTGGATGTTCTTACGATGGAATTGGTGAACGTTGCATTGTGTAGAGTGATCTCTTAAGCCAGCCATATAGGATATAAGCCTTGAGTCATCGCACAAAAGACTTCCGTCCACTTTTTTCTTATTAAAATAGTTGCGTCTCTGTGAGACTTTTACAATTTATCCTTAATTAATTAATCATCCCCCTGGGGACCAAATCCAGTAACTGTTTTCTTGGAACATACTTTCATATTAAAATATTGTTAAAATATTGCAACGAGGCTAAAAAGAATCACGCATTCCTGTCAAGTCGTAGTTTTGTGAAATGATCACAACACCATGGAAGAATCGAGAGCGGTCTACAATGTTTTACGGCTTTCGGGAAGCATCTGAAACATTCTACAAGAATCTAGAAGCCACAAGAAGCGTCTCCTAAACACCGGGAACGCCTAGAAGGTTCGATACCAGCACTGGCCAGATGTAAATAAGACGCGCGCGGGAGTAAAGCAGTTTTCTTAGAACATACACTTTAGTATCTTATCAAGAGCGCTTAGAATATTTTCATGTAGACAAATTGGAAGTTAGAAGACTAATTGCTGAGTTAATATACCTATATAATATAATACATGGCAATATTGATTCAGAATTTTGTATAAAAAACATAACTTTGAATGTTCCTAGTCGCCGACTTAGGACATATAATACATTTGCTCTTTCGACTTACAATAACAACATGGCCCACTTTAATTCTTTATCTAGAATGTTGAGGTCATGCAGAAAATAGAAAATAACCATAATGTCCTCATTGACATATTCCATGACAGATTCCACGAATATAAGAGAACTATTATCAAACTTGTGAAATTAGCTGTTTAGTCTCTTTATTCAACGTCACTCTATAAAATCACGTTTTTCTGTTCTTTCTTGTATATGTTTTAGCCTTTATTTTATCTCTATGTTAGCTGTTCGTAGCGTGTTCACATTTAAGTGATGAAAAGCATTTAAACTAATTGAATTATAATTGTGTGGTGGCCCAAGACGCATACACACACACGCCCGTGTAGTGAGGTACATACGCTGACATCGAAAACGCAGGCCGTCGCCCTCGATACAAAGGCCGAGGCAAGAACGCTGAGCACAGCAAACAGGCGACAAAGTAAGCCGGACCAATGACCGAGTACAAAGGCAATGTATAGCAGGGGGCACGGAGAGCGAGGAAACTCGCCTTGCTGATCTAAACTAAATATTTACACGCGCGGCCGAGTAAAGACGAAATCACAACAACCCCGAGCCTTTGTTCTGGATCACTATATAAGCCGGCGCCTGCAGAGCCGACTATCTCACTCGCCCAGTATCATTCTTATGGCGAAGCGCTCCCCGATCGAAGCCTCACTTCTCGGGAAGCTACCTATCGAGCGGAAGCTCTCGTCATCCATCGATTCATTATTGTGTACCTATAATTATTGCACTTGTAACTTTTGTCAACATTTATACTTCAAATAAATTCTGTCAAACCATCGCGACTTTTACATCATCAACAACGGCAGAGATGTCCGACTCTACAAACGGAGTGGTGACCCTTGAGTTCAAGTCTATCCAAAACCGGGGGGCTCATCCACCTCCAAAATTGTATTATCTAAATCATGTTGTGTGTTTTTCATTGTTTTTGAAACATTAAAATAAATAAATAAATACCTTCATATAAAAATATTGTTAAAATATATTTTTGGCATTTGTTCGACTTACGTTTGATGGCCCACCTCTTGTGGGCCTCGATCCCCCTGCAGATGGAGGTGAGCTGCTGTCGGCACGAGGTCTGGTTGCGCCCGCCCGGTGTGGCGGCCGTGAGGGCCAGCCCGTAGTACACGGACTGCGTCTCCAGCGCCAGCGCCGCGGCCGCCCGCACCAGCGCCAGGAGCACGAGCCCGCAGGCCAGCACGGCCAGCGCGCTCGTCTTCATGTCTGGGCGAGGGGACAATTCACGCGGCGTGCGACAACGGAATTGTGTCGTCGGACATTTGTGAACGTTGGTCAAGTATGCAATTAGACGTCTTTGGAGATTGAATGCAGTTAGCTGTGTAAGTCTGCAAAATAATCAATACGCATAATGATGATGTACAATAATCATGAGGTAATTAAAGAAATGCACAATTCTCCATGTAAATATGTCACTAACGCTACGATATGGCGCAAATAAGTGATATAAAATAATAATGAGGTATTTTAAAAGTGCATAATTCTCAATGTAACAACGTCCGTCACTAACGCTACCTTATGGCCCAAATAATGATGGTATAAAATAGAATATAAAACAGCCTATAAATTATTTCTTTATTTAGCCTAATTATTTATTATTAAAACATTATTTTGGAAGGACAGATACGTGAAATCTAGAATTCAGTAGAATTTAAATTATTTATCCTCGGTGACTGCATTCAAAACATTTTTTTAATTTTCTGGATATTTTTTAATTTTTTTTAAAATTTAAAATATTATGATAGAGACCTGGAATGTCTATTGATTACATTTTACCTAATAGTTCGATATAATAATATAATAATAATTACATAAAATCATTTGTTATATTTTGCTGAGTTTTAGCATTTTTGTCACTTCTATTTTGAATTTTTTAGTAGTCAGTTGTTTGGTCTGTTGTGGTAGGCCGTTGTATAATTTTAATCCGTTACAAATTAATTGTGATTATTCTATTTTTGTTTTGGCTTGAATTATGTGGTAGTTTGGAGCCGTTCTAGTGAAGTGTTGATGATTTCCGTGTATTTTGTGTAATTTAATGTCTTCGTCTTGTATTTCGCCATTTGTTAGCTTGTGAATGAGTTTTGATGTATAGATTTTTGTATTATTATCAACGTTTAATTGCTGTGTTATTCGGTAAACCGTTTCAGTTGATGTAAGTTATTTCAAATTGTAGACCATTTTCAGTATTTTATTTTGTTGTCGTTGGAGTCTGTTTAGGTTCGTCTTGCTGCCTTTTTTCTTATACCTCGTACCTCAAAACTTTAGGTACATCTTGAATCGCAATGCTTAAATTTTTCCTTACAGATATCTTCGATTAAATATGGCGGTTTTATTGCAGTATGAAATTAATTAAGTGGCTACGGATGTTGAATGAAATTGCGAGTGAGAAATGAGGTTATTCCGCCATTACGAAATCATCGTATCGTAAACATATATTGCGAATCGAATTATACGCGTTAAAGTAAAATCGTTGACATTGAGTTGTTACGTCACACAGCACGATGCTGGATACTCCAGCGTGTGTATGGGACAAAAGATTAAAGCGGCAAAACAAGTTAAAAAAACAGTTACTTTAAATTGATTCCATTTATGAAATGTTAACTACTTAATATGTTTTACGCGTGTGCAGAGATGAGCCTTTTTTAGATGTACAGAATTAAATTAAATGTGGTTGATAAAAGAAAACGGGTTAAATGTCTCGTGTAGATAAATGAAAATGACACATGTGAAATACTACAGAACCAGTACTATTTCATCTGTTGTCAGTTCAAAAGTAATACAATATTTCAAATACAATTTTTACAAGATTTTCGACTCGAGACAATCTATGCGTATGAGGTTTTTTCGAGATTTTGTACAGCGATGGCCTGCCAATACGACGAGAGCTCTATTCGGGGAAAGAGTAGATTTTTTAAATAAGTATTACACAATTATACGCAATAATTATCAAAGCAATCGAATGTTACTTAACACAGGGTGTAACAGAGCTAGTCCTTAATACTTTACAGGTGGATTTCTGCTTTGATTATGAGTCGAAAATGTTCAAGTAACCATGACCTGATATCAATAGTTATGGAGATATGCGTCATCAAAGTTTGCATTTTTTCCAAAACGTTGAATTATCATTACAGTAACTTATGACGATTACGAAAAATTCATTTGTTTCAATAAAAGTTAAATAAAATAATAAAAATCCTGTAAAAATCTAAACATGAATTCGAAGGTTTTTATCATTTTATTTGACTTGTATTAAAGGGAATGAATATAGATATACCTACCTAAGATGTATACTGTGATGATGGTCCAACGTTTTGCAAAAAACAAGGCAGAAATATTGGAAAAAATGTGCAAACTTAGATGTCGCAAATCTCCTAACTTTTGATATTAGGTCATGGTTGCTGGAACATTTTCGACTCATAATCAAGGCAGGAATCCACCCGTAAAGTATTGGGGACTAGCTTTGTTATATATGTATATAATCAGAAAATTGTTAAAAAGATCTATATACACCAAGTGTATATAGATCTTTTTTATTTAAGAAATACAATCGAATTAGTATGTGTAAGCCGTGCGTACGATTTTCTGTTATAGATATATCAAATAATGGTGATAGCTGTACTGGTTTATGGGAACGACAAAGCTTTCGACAGCAGGTAGTAAAAATACAACTCAAATGTGAAACAAGGTGTGCATGTTAAACATATATACAACTTCAAAATTTTGACAGATGTGATCACTTAAGCCAGCCGTAAGATAGGTCGTAAGACCTATGAACACCCAAAAAAAGACTTTCATATCTACTTTCCCATATTTTTATGTATTTTATGTATGTATAAATACATCCCATGTATTTAATGATAGCATACAGCATACAGACAGCACTAGGACTAAAAAAAGAAAACAAACTAAATTCAACCTAACAAGTAAATCAAAGAAAAATTGAAGACATGCTTTTTTATATGCTTTTCTTTTACACATTTTAGTCGATTTTTTGACACCATCCACGCAAATTTAAACTGCTTGTCTGAATTCAAATGATAAACATTACGGCTGAGCACTCAAAAATTAATAATTTTAATTTAAAGAATGACCAATCATGTTGAAAATGATTTTATAATCCACTTTACGTAAATGTTGAAAGTTTCAGAGCTCTAGCTAGTCGGGAAGTTGGTGAAACGTCAATTACAAGACTCCAAGACAGATTCTTAAATAAAAACACCAAATAAAAACATCGCATCTCTTATCAGTGTTGCAATTTAAATTTCCATCGTCGATATGTGGTCATCACTCTGCAAAAACACCTGACGTTTCAGCTGCAACAGCTGATGCAGCTCGAGTGCACACTGCCTGCTGCAACCGGCGTTGACCAACAGATACCAGAAGTGGACCACCAGATCGCTTCCTCGGCTTGCGACAGTCCTGACACACTTCGCGCTGGACCGGTCCTTCACACGGTGTCTGACTGACCACCGAATCGTCGTAATTGCAATTAAAAAGGACTAGTTGTTGCTGGGTCGGTTGGCTTGTGGCTAATATTGAAACCTACTTATCAATGTTGAAAACATAATTTATTATCAAATTACGCGTCGGTCGCTTGCATCATGCTTCCTCTTGCAGTGGCGTGAAGCGCATACAAGCAAAAAAGCTGTGCATTAGTAATGATTCTGAGAAACAAATATTAATTAAATAATCCTTATCTTAAGAAAAAGTTGATTTAAAATTCTAGCCGTATTTCGTCGTACGGCTAGAAGTTTTATTTCTGACGTTTCCATTGAACGTGACGTATCTGTTTTTTCGATTTAAAATTCTAGCCGTAATTCGTCCCTACGGCTAGAAGTTTTATTTCCGACTTTTCTGCGCTTAACTTCATGTCAATTCTTCATTTATTTCGCCTACCAATTTGTTCAACAGATATAGTGAAGTCGAGAAAAAAACCGTGAATTTTTAATGCTGCGAGTTTTGTGTAGTAGCGTCCTTCTTCGAAACGTCCTATGCCAGGCGCACGTCATGCAGAAATGTTATTTTTTACAAATTCCACCCAAAACTTTCGGTGTAAATTTTACGTCTTTTCTGTGTTAAATGTAAATACGAATACGACAAAAAATATCATCTGTCATCTGTCGTATAATGAAATCATAAAATGTTTGATTTATTTTTGTGAAAAGAAACGTGTATCTGAAATTAGTATTGTTCCCGATTTAATTATATATAAATCGTCTTCGAAATATGTTGAAATTTTTCGCCGTATTAGCTATACCTATATTAAATATTTATTTATTTAGAAAATATTGTTACAATACTTCTTTTATAGTGCAGTTATTTTTGTGGTTTGAAGCTACTCAAAATAGTTCATTATATATAGTTAAATTTTTTTTAAAAATGTATATACCCTTATAGGTATATGCTTATATATATATATATATATTATATATATATATATATATATATATATTATCTAATATAGGTAAAAGGTATATAGTCGGTCACAGCATAACCTAAGTTTATACCCACTGCACGCCACTGTCCTCTTGAATATATGTCCTTCTGGTTTGCCCGAGCCCATTTCGTATACCTACAGATGATTATATTAGGTATGTCTCTTCACAGATCGTCGGAATTTTATTTCAAGCTCGTTTTCAATAAATAAGTGTACATTCACATCACTACGTAAAACTATATTCTCATTAAATTGTCTAAACGATCTATATTTAGTTTGTCGCGTGTTTAAGATTTTCAGTTCAGTTTATTAATTCAGTTTAACATGCACAGGTGCATAAATTTTTCGCATACATTATTGTTTCCTTGAGCATATAAATTCTGAAAAGGTTGTGAGGAATTCGATTACTTAATATTTCTTGTAAAAAAATTTTGTTTGGTCTGATGATTTTTGGAATGCGCGGGCTTTCAAAACTGCTGTCCGCCGCGCAAGTTTCTGACATTTCATTTTTCGGTAACGATATTACGAGAAATGTCTTAAACGAAATGATTTAAAAAGAACGGCAAAAATATTAATATGCTTTTTTAATAATTCTAGACGGAAAATAATAAGCTAATGGATATTTTGTACAGATAGGCCGTCCTCAGGTATTTCCGTGTATGTTAATTGCTGGTGAATAATTGTATCGTCGTCTCTTTCTAGCATAACTTTTTACTCTATTAATATAAACAACAAACATTACGAACTCGTATGTTAAGTTGGTATTACAATTTGTTGAACTGCCAGACTCGTCTTGAAGGAGCCCGATCAAATCACGGAATATTTCAAATTTAAACCAATAAAGTGAATATAAACTTAGTTATGTTCAAAAGATATCACAAATTTCTAATATCCACTTCACGCTTTCTAATATTAGTATCTAACTACGTTGGCTATTAAATATGTATATATTGTCTTGTCTTCATGCTTCATGCTATGTATTCATGCTTACGTTTCTGATTTTTTTTTTTTATAAAAGCGCGTTTTTATTATATTTTAACTATAATATTATTATAATATTCCAAGTGTAATTTTGTTGCCATTTTTCGACACAAATTTAAATGTTGTTTAAAAAAGAGTATGCTTTAACATGTTAATTTAACAGATTTATGAAATCATGTTTTGATTTTGATAAATGCAAATTTCGAAGGATTTAAAAAATATACAAAAACGTTATACCTACTTATATCCGATTCTGTTAGTGGAAAACTAATAGACTTACAGAAGCTACTATTACCAGGTTCTTAGAATTCACATGTGCAAGTTTTCGTTTTTCTAATTAACTGGATGGATGGTGGAGCCATCAATCAAGGTGGGATGATCAGTGGCGGACTTAGTAATCGCGAGGCTCGGGGCGTCAATTTTTTGCGAGGCCCTGCTCCAGCTCATTGTATAAATCTTGTATCGCACTTAAAACTAATTCAGAAATAATTAACAATCAGTTTTTTAACAGTACACTCTTTACAAAATTTACTAAAACATAATACAATTTTTATTAACGTACTGAAAGATAATTTGCATTTATCAGTAAACCAAACTTAAGGTGAGGTGACTAGATTTGATGAACGAAATAAAACACGGGGATTCACCGAGCGTAAATCGTACACACGATGAAATGCGCGGTCTTGTTACGCGCATTCAAGTCAAATCAAGTCAAGCGAGGCGCGAGATTCAAATAGTACTCAATTTTTAAATTATTTTTTTATTATTATGAAAATATTCCAGTTCACTGGTTATTTATCTTTAAATACGAATATGACATTGATTAAACCTTATTTAAAAATTGCATTATTATAAACTAATAGTTATAAGCATAAAATAAAAAAATACGCATTTTTTTCTACTCGAGTTGTTGCGCGACCTAAGGCCGCCACTGCAAAGGTGTAAAAATCAAAACAAACGTATCTGTAACAATATGTCTTTCACAATAGAAACATGTCAGGAAACTAGTTCTTCGCCTAATTGTCATTATGTATTAAGTGCTGTTGAACTTGAAATTTTAATCTATGCAATCTTCAATCATATTATCTCATTTGTAACAAGGTCGTTCGTGTTGTTCATTTGAGGTGTATAATATATAAAATAAATATCCAGAAAACTTTAAAAAACTTTTTTTGAGTGCATTCGCTGAGGAACTCTCTCAACCAATCAAATCCCAAGGATATGTATGTAAAATGGCCGCTTTATACCGCAGAACTTCGTTAATCCGACAAATTCGCCAATAATCGTAAAACTCACGAAAAAAAGTTAATTTTATGAAAAACGTACCTATTTTTACATATATTTCATGAAATCATTTCGAAAACGCAGTATTTTTTATGTTAACGCAAAGATCGCGAAATTTCTATTGCTAAAGTAGATACATATTGACTTATTTAATACCCACTCTCACTTGCGAAAAATCTTTTTTTTTCCATTTCATCGTTCGTTTGGACGAACGTTATCGAAAATGTTGAATTATCTTTGAAAATGGAAGGCTTCTTCAATCTTCACCCGTTTTATCTTTCGATTCCGTCTTTTTTCCGGAACAGCACAGTTATTTTAGAAGTATAATCTAATCAATCATCAATAAATACTTGAAATAATAAGTATGTCTGTATTATCTTCTTCCACAGAAAATTAATCATTTTAACAACATAAACATCGTTATTTGAAAAAATAATGGAACTGCAGAGGATTTTATAAATGTGAAAAACCATTTTAAACGCGTTCAGGTTCGAGGAATTAATGTAAACGTTGCAAACTATAACTATAGACCTATTTATATAAGCTTGCAATTGGGTTAGTGAGGGTACAGTGTGTTTACGTTTATGGATACGCCCCTCTCGTATTCGTAAACTCAACACAACGAAACAATGCGCGTATTACGCACTGTATCCACACTAACTCAATTGCAAGCTTATATGAAAAGACCTATACCCGCGCATATCAAGGAAGCCAATTGAAGAAAGCACAGACATACATGCTGGCATTATTAGTTTTTTTTATAACTTCTTAAAAATAATCGAATTATATGACAAATATGTATTGATATATGCGCAAGGGTCTAAAAATATTTGGAAATACGAAATACCGGGTTTTTTTAATTATCAGGATGAATCTATTATCGAATTATATAAATGTTGTAAATTGAATTCCTTCTGCTAACTCTTTAAAATAAATAGTCATTGGTATTTATGGTTCTAGGTGTTGTTTGTACGCACGTGTTGTCTCGCTGTCAAATCAAACGTCTTGCGCGAGAATGAGTTTTATCTCTCTCTACCAATCTCAAGTTGATCTGAAGCTTATATACCTCAACTAAATCTCTGATTTTAACTCAGCGTGCCTTATTCCGGACTCTGACAGTCTCTGTCTCAAAATATATAAGTAACAATGTCCGTCACTAATGTAACGATGTTCGCCAGTAACGCTGCCAAGACGCCACGCTTCGCTAGATGACGATGTTTACATGCTAACACAAACATTCTACAATTTCGCGATAATTTTATTTGTTGTGAACGTAACATGTTACTTGAGATTTTTTGGAAAATTTAAACAAATTATGTAAAATTTTAGCAATTAGAGATCATTAGAGGTCATTTGGATTATCAGAAACGGCGAGTTCATTCATATTTTAATATTGGAATATTTTTTGTCGTTGTGACTAATGTATAACAAATAACTATCATAATTAATGTAAATCTGAAATTCAAACATTAAAAGTGCGCTATTTTTTACGGGTTATGGCTATCAACGTTCAGAATAGAGTTTTAAGTTGTCGTAAACGAAAATAAATTTTGCAATTATTTTGGGTCAATTATAAAAATCGATACACTGGCGCTATTTGCAATAATAATTATTACCCATTGAACCGGTCGGCTGGACTGGTAATAAAAATGGCTACTCGAACTTATATAATATGTACCTATTTAGCAACCTGTAACGTGTAGAAATTCACCCGGTTAATACACTTTTGAAATGGTTTCGAAAAAGGCGTTACGCAAAATTTTCTCAAAATAATCTTACGTATGTGTAATTTTCTTGATAAAGCTGATGTCCTGATTTTAGTTTTACTCATTTATATCTGAAAAATGGCTTAACTTTTGAGTTCCCGGAACAGTTATCGTTTGATATAAAAAATCAATGTTATAATATATTCAAAATGTAAAACGCGTACAGATTTTTTTTATTAAAAACATTACCCCAAATCTTTTGATCGAGCACGTCAAATAGTTAGAAATTATTTCTTCTTCGTCTTGTAGTGCTATCTCCTATTGTAGAGGTCTGCTGTTATATTGGCAATTATGACTTATACACCGCCGCACGGAACCACTCAGTACTTTGGTAAAAATCTTTCCGTTTAAGAAAGACGATCGTATTAGTATGTGTAAGCCGTGCGTGCGAGGCACATTGTTTCGTTGTGTTGGTGTTTACGGGTATAAACACCAACACAGCGAAACAATATGTCTCGTACGCAAGGCTTACACATACTAATTCGATTGTCTTTCTTAAATGGAAAGAGGTCTACCAGTCCACCAAATGAACGTAGTTATGCAGAAAAGCGCCAGGCCACAATTTTGGTAAAAATGAGATATTAATGTCATCGGACGAAGTAAGGTCTATGTTCTACTAAAACCAGCCAAGCCGCGTTTATACAAAAATTTACAGTAATCGCCTTCCGAAATATTTATTGGTCGCGAAAACAACATTTTAAAATCTGCAGAAAGCGCCCACGCTACTTAAAATACTTTTAATATGATTATTCCTCAAAACATATTCACCAGAAAACAGCTAGAAAACAGTTATTTAGTTATATATTTAGTATTATAATATACTTTAAAAAATATATATTCAAATGGTGAAAATTAAAATCCCATAAAAATACAAATTTAATTACTAGATAATAGATAAGTAACTTTGGCTGTTTTCTGCAGAATGCATATTTGACATAATAAGATCATACGGATGAAAAAACATCAACATTTCTAAAAATCTACATTTAAATCCACTTTATAGTTATTAGAAATTGGTATTCATATATCATTTATAATTTTTTGAAGTAAAGAATATTCTGGGTTCCGTGTAGATTTGATAAATTCAGTTTTAGACAAAAGTGCTTTTAAATTGCAAGTTTTAGTTTTTAGTGGCTGGCTACTGTCTGCATAACTCACCCAGTCATGAAATGCTTTGTAACTCGTTGCACCTCAAAATACAATATGTTAAATTCTACAAATAATCTAGATATTTTTACTGACAATTTGCTTTTATTTAAAATGAAACTCCGTAATCTCATTTATGACTATTGATTTGATACTTCTTTAATTGAATCCCATTCCCTTCCTCTCCCCACCCCTCCCATTTTATGCATTATCATAATTTAAATCTTTGAAATATTTATTATTTATCATTGTTTTTTATTTAGTTTTTTTTTTACCAGCTTCGAGGAAACTTTACTGGTCATACTCACGAATATTTTTTTGATATTATATAAAAAAAAAATTAAATTGTACTGTATGTTTCCCAAATAAAATAAAAAAAAAAATGCGGCGTCTTCCTACGCTTCTTTTTCACTTATTTTCCCCTGGATAATGAGTTGGATGAGGACTATAGTTTGGTCTTCTCCTAATACGTCCGAGATGCTCGAGCTTTCTTATTTTGTTGGTCCGCAGCACTTATTGGTCTATTTCCATACGCCGGAGGATTTCTAGATTCATAACTCTATCCACCCAGGAATCTTTCAGTATGCATCTACATATCGCGCCCAAATAAGCGAAATCAATTAAACTAAATTTAAACTCTAACGCATTTTCAATTTTATTTAAAAGATTTTTTATAACTTCTTCTTCAAACAAGTTTTATTTCTATAAATTAAAGATTATTTATAATTTATTTGTATTTACTATTTACAATTTATCAATTTGTCACCTGTCTAGGCCATTATCAATGATAATGACCTAGACAGGTGACAAACTGATACTCGGCTCAGATAACGGTCATCCATTTATTTGGGAAAATTAATTAAAATTAATTATTAAAATACTGACCAATGTCAGTCGTAAAGAATGATATACATGGGTATAACGAATTTTGTGTGACCAATAGTTACGTCAATTTTTTATTTTATTTGAATGTATAGTTTGTTGCATATTTTAGGTATTTACAATCGAAGGTAAGAGAAATCTGCTATATATCTTGAGATGTCGTTAACTATGTTAAAGGTGTCAAACTTGAGATAACAAATCTATTATATTTTCTTATTGAGAAATGAATAATTGAAAATGAAATTATATCTTGCTGTGATAATTTTAATATATTTTTATATTTCCTTTTAGATCTGTACTATATTCTGTTAAAAAATTTATTAATTATTATAATACTAGTTGTAATCGGTCATATATATATTTTGGCTGCCAGTTAAGGCTGTGAGAACAACGCTATCCAGAATAGCATCTTGATAACGTTGGTGTTGGACAGTATTAAATGGAGAAATGTCTTTTTTTAGCTCATTATTATATTATAACTCATTATTATTTGAGCATTTTGTACCGCTAGTGACGGACATTGTTACATATAGAGTTATATCGACGGTCCCAACGTACGCTGTCATATCTGAAAAAAATCGATTTTCGGTTTACTATTTAAACTCTATATTTTCGGATAATGTTAAAAAATTGTTTACTTTTCCTTTAGCAGGTAAAATCTATGTTTGACGCAAAAACTCAATTATTTTTTAACTTTGTCCGAAAATATAGAGTAAATTGAATGTTTAAAGTGACTAAAATGGAAAAATAATTTTTCAGATTCGAGAGTATACGTAGGGACCGTTGATATATTTTGATTAATGATTAATATCAATGACATAAGCGATAAAGTAATGTTTGCACTTCTTAGTTTTAATTTTCATTAAACTGAAATATTAAAAAAATCTAAATATTAAAAAAAAATCTAATTCTGAGTTTTTATTAAAAAGCCATGAATAAGGTAGTTAATTTCATTTTATTTTATAAAATTTTTTGAAATCATACTAATTTTGAAAACTTTGGATTGAGATCTGCCATTGGGTACGAAGTTGCATTCAAGGAGGGACATTCGAAATTATCATTATTGGGGATCATTTTTGAGTTATGTTACTTTATATCGTAGGTATAAATGAAGAAAATCAAAAAGACATTTAAAATTAAGCACTGCCTATGACAACTGTGTGATAAACGCCTGTACTTTAAAAACTACGATAAGATACTTTTTAATTTTGACATCGTTGTCAGCTAAGAAAAACGATGAATCATTTTACTGAATAAAAATAATAACTAAAACACCTTTTAAAATTTCGCGCGAACACTTGTACGTACGTCGAGAAAGAATTGAAGTTATTTCACGGTAACTGGATAAGTAACTGTCTCGATATGATAGTGAACAAAATGCATCCGAACTCACGGTTACGTAATATGTACGGTCGGTGTCGAGCCGTGATCGCAACCTCGCGAGCTATCTGGGCGACACCCAGAGTGCAACTGACCGCCGATAACGCGGGCTTGCTTTAAAATGCACGCAGGTCAGGGATTGTAAATTGCATCGGTGCATGCACATATAAACTGACAATCTAACCTATTCTGAGAATAAAAATATTGTTATTTGGTGATTTTTTAAGAAAATAATTTTCTGGAGTGGGTGAAAAATGGTGTAATTGCCAACCAATACTCGAAGAACGTGTACATTAAAATTCATACATGTCCGCATACATATCGTCACAATCGTAGAACAACGACGCATGTGATTTTTCTCAAGTTTGCAGGAGAGCAGTTTGAAGTTTTATTTACATAAAGATACTTTATATCACAGCTCCATAACTTTGAAACTTGGGTTAGTTATTTAAAGTTTACCTTTCAAATATAATCAGGGCAGGACAACAACGTTTTTACACATGCTGCATTGTTCTACGATCGCAAATCAGAACCGTCGTTATACAGATTTCGTATAACGACGGTTAAATTAATGAGAAAAAGTACGCCTTTTGTATCCCATTAGATGGCTTCTTTTTTTTCACTTTTTAACGATCCAAAAAAGTAAATATGGAATTTTTTGCACATCCATCATTGTTCTACCATCATGACGATATAATTTATTTACATACGCATACTCCTATACAGGGTGTACAAGAGCTAGCAGCAGAAACGTTTACCTGCTTCAATACTGCACTGTATCTTCTTCAGGACGGACGCACAATAACTTCCATAAATTAAATTTGCAAGAGTCAAGTGTTAGGTTAGGTAAGGTGTGGCCTCATTTGTGGCGGGGGCGAGTATGGTTTATACATCAGTGTGGTTTACGCACAGTTTGCTAGTTTTCTCAAGTTAATAATTATTTCCAACCACAAAATTAACCATATACACCTACATAAAAAATATGTATGGAAGTATTTTGAGAGTGGAATTGGTGAAAGTTGCGTCGAGTAAAGTAATCGTTTAAGCCAGCTAATGCAGGTTGCAAGTTCTGTGGCCACCCAATGATAGTGAGAAATGCTAAAACAATGAATAAAAAACTCAACTATCCGGGGTGTACCTGAGCTAGCAGCAGAAATTTGGCAGGTAGATTCTTACCTATGTTATTAGTCTAAAATGTTCAAACAACCTTGACCTAATATCAATGTTAAGGAGATATGCGTCATCAACGTTTACATTTTTTTTTCAATATTTCTGACTTATTTTTTGCAGAACATTGGACTATCATTACAGTAACTTACATCTAATATGAAAAATTCATTCCCTTTAATACAAGTCAAATAAAATGATTAAAACCTTCCAATTCCAATTGCAAATTTTCATGGTTTTTATTATTTTATTACAAATTTATTAAAACGAATGAATTTTTCGTAGTTGATATAAGTAACTGTAATGATACTTCAACGTTTTGTAAAAATAAGTCTGAAATATTGAAAAAAGAAATGCAAACTCTATAGCTTTTGATATCAGGTCATAGTTGCTTGAACATTTTAGACTCATAACATAGAGAAATCTATCGCCCAAGCTATTTTTTTTTCAATCAATGGAAATGAAAATTTGAGTAAAATTGAACAGCAGTCTGAAAGTAAAATTAAAATATCTCGAAAACTAACAAAGTTATATAATTTTTAATTTTGCGGGCGCGTGACGTCACAGGAGAGTTGGAGAGTTGATTATACATTGACAGATTTCAATTTTTTTTTCACCTTTGATATTTTAATTTTTAAGTATTTATATGCCATTACTGCATAACAACTGGGTGTTGAAGAGTCATATTGAACCATCGTTGCACCATGTAGACATAAAAACACAGGAACAATTTCTGCTTCCTGTCTAGTGTTTTTAAGGACAGGTATTTATGAATCCTTTATTTCTCATATTCCCCTCATTTAACATATCACAATAATTGATTCTCCTGAAATCACCAGCTTGCTAGCTTTCCACGTCCCATTCCGACCTACCAGACAGAAGTGCCTCTTTTCCCTTCCAATTTATCAAACCAACAATAGGAAATCCTCTCCCATTCCACGCATATGCTCAGATTATAATTTCCTCTTAAATTCAATAGATATTTTAAACACTAAATATGAAGAGTATCGTCATATGGTGAAGCAGATACTAGAAACTCGTCCCCCTCCCTGATCATGTATATTATATACATCATGTCTATGTTAAAGCAAAATTTTGAACAATTGTTTATCTGTCATTGTCAAATTGACTTATCTATGATTATGTCCTATTTGTGTTATCTTTTAATTGAGGGAGACATTTAACTATTCTTTTATATTTCATCTTATCAAGCAATTGTGTCTCCCTGTTGGATGACCGAATTAAAAAAAATAAAAAATAATAATAATAATTAGACCATGGAGATTCACGACTACTTTCCAAGGGTCTCATCTAAAATTGCAAATTAATTAAGTAATTACACGGGCGTAAATAAACACGTCCCTAACATCTACTTTTGAGTGTTGGGATAGTAATCACCGAAAAAATCTACGCCTTGTATATTTTTGAGTATGGGGGAAATAATCACCAAAATAACTATTGTTTTCTTTTTAGAATAGGTCGGATTGATTAATAGTGCACCAACTCCCGAGACTCATAACTCGCAGAGCGAGAAACGTAAAAAATTACATTAAATTGAAAAAAAAAACACAAGGCCTGGTTGTGATATTTACAGATCTTACTCCATCTGGATTTTATGGGTAGGTTCCAAATGTCAAGACCAAACTGGTCACCAAATAAAATACAAAAGGCAATAAAAGATTCTGTTTTTTTTTTTAAATTTTATTTCGAAATTCTTTGTACAATGTCAAAATATTTTTTTTCAACCAATTAATATTACACACGTAAAATATAAAACTCGCGAATTTATGAACACGCTGAATAGCGAAATTGTGAACATTCCAAATCGTGAAATTTCGGGAATCCCTGTCAATAGCGTATTTTTTTTTGCGCAAGCGGGAGAGTGCGCCTCGAATCTACTTGTTATGTAAATAAACACCTGAGTGTTGTGAGTGTGTGTGTGTGTGAGAGAGAGAGAGAGAATTTTGTACATATTTATTTTCCTATTTTATATATGAAATATTGTATTTTCGTGATTCAGTGTATTTTTTTTACCAGTTTAATAATTTGTAGTCGTGTGTTAACTTATTTTATTTTTCTAATTTAATTTATTACTGGTAGATAGAATAAAGAAAGGAGTGCTGAGATGGTTTGGTCATGTAGAACGTATGAGCGAGGAAAGGATGGTTAGGAAAATATATGGGACGACTGTTGAAGGCAGAAGGAATAGAGGGGGTCCGCGAAAGACCTGGCACGATCAGATACTACAAGTATTGGAGGATGGCCCCATTAAAAGCATCAACAGCAGTAGAACATGTATGTGAAGATGTATGAATGTAGCGGAAGCAAAAGTGGAGTGTCAAGATAGAAGTATATGGCGTTCTACCTACTGTGCCTACCCCTGCGGGGAAACAGCGTAATGGTTAGTTAGTTAGTTAATTTATTATCTAAGTTAATTTGCGATTTACTCAAACCTGGGTGTTTTGTGATGTATTTCGCTTCTGTGATTGGGCCTTCTGGCCTGTTGAAGCGTAAAAAAATTAACATCACATATTTTAAAAAGTGTAGTATATTAATCTGCTTACACAGTTCACTGTTATTACCTTCAAACCAAACATATACTCATGGGCACTACATCACACACATCACACATATTACTACCTCACCCCTTTTTCCATCATTTCCATTCCCATTTGTTCTTATTTGGTCTATTTTGTAGTGCGCATTATTCTGATACATATTGTTTTTTGATTAATAATTATATGATTCAGGCCAAAATTAAGATGGAGCGACAACGTCATCAAAGACATATCTGCCTTGGAGCTCCTGAACCGAAGAGAGCTGGCATTAAACCGAGATGAGTGGAGGAAGACTCTTGAGGAGGCCAAGACCCACCAGGGGTTGTAGTGCCAAGAGTGATGATGACGATAATTAACTATTTTCAGTACGCAACGTCATTTCTGAAGCATGATTAATTTGTCAAAAGATGAGATGAATTGAAATCGCTGAATATATCTCTCTCAACGTGCTTTGGTTTATTTTTTCCACAACTTTTCTTTTTTACTTGTACCACTTTGATTACTATGTTTTATTAATTACTTTCTCTATTTGGTTTTTCTTGTTATTGTTCTTTTCTGTTTTGCTTTGATTTTAACATTATTTCATGTCGTGCCGAGGATCTCTGTCTACCAACTGTCCAATACATTCTGTCATTATAATAAATCGTACCGTTGTGTTTCCTAAAATAAATAATAAAAAAAAATAGAAAGTGACATAAAAATTTAAAAAAAAACACGACGCATATACAATTGTGATAACCTTGCATCTTTAGTGGAGTTACGAGATTAGGTCCGATCTTAAGTTGACGATACGTTATCAAATTGTTTGTTTACAAGGTTTGTGAGACAGGAACGTTTGTAACAAAATGCAGCTCTTATTTAGAGACAACGATATTTGAATTATATACGCCAATTAATTAAAATTTAATGTCCTGTAAATACGCATATTGCACCTTAAACACTCCTGAAATGATAACTCCTCGTGAATATCTCGGTGGTATAGACAAACAACCCGATATTCTAAACTAATCAATATTGCTATATCTGTATCTTGACAGTTATTACATAACTTTGTAATGCCGCAAATGTTGACGTTTTATGTTTGACAGGATTGAAATTAATGAATTCAATTAATTAAAAAGCTCATTATTCGTAATTGTGAATAACTTAATGTTTATTTACCTTTTAGAGCTTTCTGATTGATTGAATTCATTAATTTCAAACCTCTCAAACTTAAAACGTCAAAATTGACGGCATTACGGTGTTATAGCTGCACTAACTGTCAAGATACATAAATAGCAATATTGATTATTTTAGAATACCTACGGCCGACTAACAGTTGACGAGGAAAGGGGACACAAATTAAGATAAGTTATAGAAGTTTCACAGAGACGAACATATTTATATGGTGGCCAAGGGATGAAGACCTGTATGAGCTGGCTTAAGTGATCTTCGATGTCTATCAAGATCATTAACGATCTGGTGTTTTAAAAAATACATAACTTATTGCAGAATACACTTTTCACGGTCGTCAAACAAATTGAATATCATCGTCATCACTGTTGGCATTTCTTTCTATTAATCTCTATTATATACCATTTCTTTCGAATCCCAGATTTCGAAAACTTCACACAATGCGACGTTCACAAATTCCGCCGTAAGAACATTCAAATTTATTAATTTTTTTAAAAGTTGTATAATATATCGTCCCTTTAGAGATAAAACATACTACTCGCAATATTGGCCAAACTGAGTTATAAATACAAACATTCGTATTTTTTCCATCTCTATTCCAGGTAAAAATAAGTGAATAAACATTCTGTGCACATTTATAGATATTAAGTGGTAAAATTCATAATTTGAACATTTTCAATAATTTTAATATCACATGTTGAATGTTTAAACCTTATTATATCAAAACTGCGCCAATGTCACATAGTGAGTTTAACCCATAGTTTAATCTCTAAAGACCTAGCCACCGACAGACAAGTGTTAATGATTTTAATTTACAAATTAGGAAATTTTAATTTTTGATACTACAATCAATTTGAAATTCCAAAAAAAAAAACCACTGTTCTTTCACAGTTTTGAGTTTTCACTTCAGAAGTTTGCTTAATTTTCGTTTTATGTCCCGAATAGTTGACTTAAAAATATCAATGTGGGTGTAATTTATGTTTCATGAATTTGTGGATCTGTGGATGAGCAAGTTTTGCTTAGAATTAGTCTTGCAAAGAGGGAGATGAAAAGTAGGTGATTGCCTGCTGTTTCGATTGGGGAGATTTGGGGGGATTTGGGGTTGAAGAAGATCAGGAGTATCAAGTAAGGTGTGTGCGATTTAAAAAAAAACATTACAGAGTCCGCTATATCCTTACTTTAATGTACCTATACATAATCGAAAGTTAATGTATACACTAAACTAGTTAATGTAAGTATACATTATAAAAATTTACACTTAACATATACACCATTAGAAAACATTGTGGAATTCAAAGAGAACAAACAGACATCGTTCGAAGATAGCAATCAAGCTAAAAAGTGTATCTTATACTCCTCAATTGAAAATGTCAATTTTATTCCTATTCAAATAATGTCTATTAGTTCATCGTGTCCTTGGCATCAGAGTAAATTTTTGCGAAGTAAAACATCAAATATTTGTCAAATATTAGGAGAATTGCGTACGTTTCACGGAAAAGTTGCCATACAAAACAAACTTTAATAATAAATATTTTGGTTCTGAATATTGTAAGGTGATATAATGCGTGTTGTCGCCGTCTTTCATCTCATAATACGTCATGAATGATCGTTAGGTATACACGGTGGCCAAAAAGTCACTAGAACATTTAAAATCCGAATAAATTTCTACAAATAATTAATTTTATATTTTAATTTCAGATTATTAAAGCGTAATCTTCAAAATAAGAAAGCCCAGATTAAGAATGTTTTTAGGTTTTCACTGCCACTCAGAATCTTCTGGGGTATTATGCCGTGTTATTACGACCTTTCTGGCCGACGTTTCGGATCCCATTGTTAGCTGATGTGTTATTGTGGGTGTTGGTGTTAAGGTTAAGTATTGGCTTGCAATACCGTGTCGAAAGCAGGGTGACAACGTTGTCAGTATTGTGTTAAGTTTTGGCTAGCAATACCGTGTTTGGTGTTTCTGTGTTTATGTGTTACGTGGCAATACTGTGTCGGAGTCATGTGTTGTGTTGTGTTGTGTGTATGTTTCATCTATTGTCTGATCACTATCGATACCATGATGTTTTTAATTAAGCCCAGATTATGTAAAGCGTATTCCTGCTCAAAAATTGGCAAAGCAAGAAGCTGATGTGATTCATAATCTTATTATGACTGACTCATTAATACTTAAATTACATTAAGACTTTTTTGTCATAAATAAAGATATGTGGTCTAGAAAATATGTCTAATTGACAGACATTTCATAATATACTAAAAATATTTCATCGTTCTAAAGCTAGTGGTAATGTTTACAGTTTGGGGCACCAAGTTAATTGTTTAATTCTAGATTGTTTTTTTTGAAAGACACGGATTTGTTAATAAACAAATCCACCTAAACGGATTTGCTAATAAACAAAATATGTGAATTTGGGGGACAGTAAATCGAAGAACAGTTACCACTATATATCCCCCGAACTTAAATGTCATAATGTCCAAACCTTCTTACTCACTATAGTGTCCACCAATAGAAAATATTTCAGTTTGATATTATAACAAACACTATGCATATTCATTGAAATATTTTAACATTTTAATTTTTTAAATCAAACGCACAGCTCTTGGAATTTTCAAACTGTATAAGATCTGTCGAAACCAATTTAATTGTCCGCCCCTTTTATCACTTATGAACATCCACGTCCTAGCAAGGGCTACAAGAAACATTCCTGTTGCTCGCACCAATTGCGGATTACGCTCACCCATAGTGGGAATGTGCCGAACCTACAACGATTTATTACCGACATTGACTTCTATAACGTGTCTCTATAAGATCACAAGTGAACATTATTCTGCTTCGCAACAATGAATTAATATTTAATAAGTAATTAAATATATATTCAATGTTGCGATCCAAGATATAGGTAAATAAAGTGAGACTTACCTTAATATGTTATATTTAATATTGTTATTTTTATTATTATGTTTTTTTCATTACTGTTACTACTCATGTCTTTTATTTTAATTTACATTTAGTATTATTATTTGTTATTTCAAAATTATTGTTTATGTGAAATATGCTAGGATATCATTTAATATTCATTACTGTCTGTTTACACTCTCATATCGATGGTCCCTACGTATACCTACTGTCGAATCGGCAAAAATTCTTTTTCTGTTTTACTTTCTTAAAACATTCAATTTACTCTATTTTCAAACTTAAAAAAAAATATTCGTGTAAAACAAAGCGCGTACTAAAGAAAAAGTAAACTTTTTTTTAAATTATCCGAAAATATAGAGTAAATCGGACGGTTTAAGATAGTAAAAAGAAAATCGATTTCTTGCAGATTCAATAGTTTACGTTGGGACCGTCGATATACACATACGTGTCATTTTCTTTTATCTATAAATATTTAAAGATGTTCGGCAGTCATGATCTCAACCTTGGATTGCGAATGCGAATGGTCAGGTGCTACGTCTTTTCAGTATTATTGTATGGAATGGAAACATGGACACTTACCGAGAACTGATAAGATGACTTGATGCATTCGAGATGTGGATCTACAAAAGAATTCTCAAAATAAGCTGGATGGACAGAGTTACGAATGAAGATGTTATAGCTCGGATGAGTAAAGAAAAAGAAGTTATTAAAACAATAAAAATCCGAAAACTTCAATATCTAGGACATGTGATGAGACATCCAGAGAAATACGAGATCTTGCATCTCATAATTCAGGGAAAGATTGCCAGAAGTCAGGGCCCTGGAAGAAGGAGGACTTCATGGCTGAAAAGCTTGAGACATTAGTTTGGCCAGTCTACTCTGGAGCTCTTCAGGCCCGCAGTAAACAAAGTCCGCATAGCCAACATGATAGAAAACGTCCGTTAAACGGAGAGGGCACGAGAAGAAGAAGAAGAATAAATATTTCCAAACAAATAAATAAATAACGTAAGTCTGGCGGTCGCTGGCTCTTATTCTATAGATTTTAATAAATCTAACCAGGGTTTTAATTTTTTTACTCCCTTTCTTTTAACTCGTAGCGTCTGCTTTTCTGCGTTTCAATTTTTTTAATAATTGTAGTATAATTTTGGATTTTTCGAAATTTTAACGATTTATATATTGTATAATTTTCTAGCCCGATGCGCGAGTAGGCGCGAAACCTCTTTCAATGGGAAAGGGAGTACAATAAAAACTTGTTTTTATGGGTTAGTTTTTATGAAGAATCAGTACCTTTGTCCGTTGCGCGGAGCTGTCGTTTCGTGAATCGTTTCGCCATTGTTGCGTACCTACGCGGTACGCGACGAGAACGAGGTTTACGAATTGCGAACATTGCGAAACAGGGAATTAAGGAATGAGGGGACATTTCTTAACACGACCGCAGAGGGTCAGCGACGGCCGCGCAGCGGGCGAGCCTTTCACCATTGCAGATGTCAAAACGTTCTTCAAGGCAGGGCGGTCCTGCATAGTGTGGAAAGCTCTCTTCTCCAGCTTGGAATCACAGCTGCAGGCAAATATGTTCTGCTGTATTTTGAAAAAAAAAGACGAATATCACCTCAACACTCAACAAGTGAATCAAAAAAAAATTTGAAGACATTTGTTTATTTATTTAACGCCCTTATGGGCTTTTATAAAAATGCAGAATATAAATGTAAAAAGAAATATCACGAGGCAGATAAAGTAATAATACAGATAAAAGGTACAAATAATAATAGTTAAAAGGTAAAATAATAATACAGAAAAATTTATTAACCATTTCCATTTCGTTGAGATGTAAAGAATTGTATCAGCTTTGTCCTAAACACAGTTATATTGTCAGCAAAAATGTCAGCCGCCTCTGCATGTTCATTCCCTAATGAGACATGCTTTTACATCGCTGTATATATAATTAATCCTGTGTGACGTTTGAGTACATTCTGAGATAAACGAATAAAACTGTTTTAAAAAATAATTGCAAAGACTAGATTTACAAAAAATATTTTAAATAATTTCTAGGCAGACTTTTCATATGAACGGCAATGTTTTTTTAGTATATCTCCATTATTTATATGATAAATTGATAAATTGTTTCGTTCATCTTAGAATGTACTAAACGGAACATATGATTTATTATATGATTAGATATATATATATATATATATATATATATAATATATATATATATACATTATATATAATTTACAGCGACGATATGCTTTATTTGCATACATTAGTAATCGATTTTTAACATCACCCAAGTTGTATCCAAATATTAAACACGTTGTTATATAGTTTTATAGGACCAAATTTAGTTGTATAGGACAAATTTTCGAACGGCATGTTTTTCAACTGTTTCCGCGGCTCTTGCTTATGAGTGACGTGATTGTTAATTTCAATCAAAATAATGACCAAATCATGTCGAAAATGATTTAATAATGTGTATAGTCATCCACTTTAGGTAAATTTTGAATGATTCAGAGCTCTAGCTAGTCGGGTAGTTGGTGAAAAATCAATTATAAGATTCCTTCACAAACAGACGAAGGGAGTTAAATAAAAGCGTGTAAGAATGGACAGGACTTTTTTAATTACTGTAATGATTAAATTAATGTACATTTATGCCTTTTGCAATCTTGGATGTGATCTTTGGAAAGTAGCCGTGAATCTACACGGTCTAATTAGTGTGATATGTTGATTGAGGGAAATGTGACGTATAAGGATTCATAAAGAATTGCCATAAAGATAGGAAGCAGAAATTGCACCCTGTCTTTATGGAAATTGTTTAATCCTTATACTCATGCCCCTCGATACACACGCGTGTCTGCACATACGTTGGTGCAATATCACTTTTCAATACCCAACAGTTGTGCAGTAATGGCATATAAATCATTTTAAATGAAAAAAGGTACATCAATATTTTATTACACGCACATGGATTGTAATGTCGGACGTCCTCAAAATGTGGGTGTTTATTTGAAAAAGATCAGTTTATTTAATCCCAAAGCGATATTTATATCATCACGCAAAACCAGTCATAGCAATCTGGAATTTTGTCTAAAATGTATGTTTTTGATGATTATTGTATGAAATAAGTATCTACTAATATTATTTTAAAAGTGTGAAAATCAGTATGTTTCACACACGTCTACTAATTTCTTCACCAAACAGTTCCAATATTAAATCAAAGCCAATAATTTCATAATCTCTAAATTCGAAGTTTGTAGTTGTTGGTGGAATTCCATTTTAATTATTAAATTAAACACTTTTTTCAACTATTTATTATTTTTGACCGTACCGGTTTGTAAAAATTGTATAAATTCCCTAGCGTAAGAGAATAATGTACCAGTCTGAAGATGGCCGTGATATACTCAAACCGGTATGGTCAAAAGACAATAAATAGTGGTAAAACGATAGAAATATTGACTTTTGACAGATGTCTTGACGTTTCTCTAGTTTTGAGTGTTGGGGTAACAATCATCAAATAGCAATATTGTTATTTGCAGAATACGGCCGATTATATTCAAAATCGACTGGATTCATAATTGTTAAAAGGATTCTCCAAGGTTACAGATATCATTTTAATAAACAAATGATCGAATCGGTCCAAAAAGAAATTTTCTGATGAGTAGGTCAACTACACTCGATGGATCAAGAATATACAAAAAAATGAATATTCTGGGATATTTTGCCGTATTTTTACGGCTTTTCTGACCCCATTGCAGGGTCCATCATCAGGGCTGACGTGTATTTATGAGTGATGGTGTTGTGGTTAATCACACCAGCCCTGACGCTGAAATGTTGTCCAGTAAGCTCGTATACACACGGCAGATTATCCCAAAAAAGCAGAAGATTCAGAACGGCCGTGAGAACTTGAGAACCATATTGATAATGGAATATGTTTTATAATCAAAATACATAATTCTCTATTTGGTAACAACGTCGTCACTAAAGCTACGCTATGCCAGGTGGCGTTGTTCTCACATTCTTATGAAAGTAATTTATAACAAATATATTACGACGTGAAGTTCTGTTGCTCCCAACAGAACTCCTCGTCGCCACCAGCTTCGCTCAGTCGGAGAAGAATTGGACTCACCTTACTTCCACAATTTAAACTCAGGGTACTTCCGGTGTCGTGTACGCTGCACTTCAGCTGTCTCTCACTTTAACTTATTTTAAGTTGCAACAGTTCAATGACTAGGGTAATACAACGAAACATTATTTAGATGAAGGGGAATTTATTCAAATGAATTTTAAACAGAAATTAATAATGCCACAGAAGGTGACAATTTTTTTATGAAGTGTTTTTGGGAATTTTGCACATTGAAACCCTATTCTTTACAATAAATGGAGGTGAAGATTTAATTTACCACGCCTCGACATCAGCGCTAGCGGCCGCGTCATACAAGGAGGGAAAAGACAGTGGAACTAAATACTTTTATACTACTGGCGGTGACGCAGCGCAGGTGTCGGTGCGTAGTATTCACATTCTGCAAATTAATGAACATCTGGGCAAAATTTCTATATCACATTTAAAACAATGAAGCTACAATAGTCTGGCACAAACACCGCTTCCGCACGTGCTTAGCAATGGTCCTTTTTTCTAAAACCGCTCGACCTGATGCACATGTTCTTGTATTTAAGGAGTCAGATAACACGCAGCTCGCTCCAGGCGTGATGTGAAATTGATTATTAGAGAGAATTTGAATACCAGGCAAGTCGTGGTCTTTATTTTGCTGGCCTCGCATCTGAGGAGGATTGCTCCCTTAAGGGTCCAGAGAACAACCCCGCCCCGAGGCTTTGGGCGGCCGATGCAGATGATTACTGGAACATCACCTCTGCAGCTGCCCCCCAGGCGTTGCAATGGATTCACCTTTCACTCCATGCTGCGTCACCTGGCCATGGCGCGAAGCGCTCCCGTGGAAAAACCCTCTATTAACACGAGGGTTCACAGAAAGGTTCACATCTCGCGTGCTGAAGTGTCAGATTCCGAATGCGCCATTTTGTAATGTCGTCCCCGCCGTTCGCGACCGCTGTGAACCTTTCGCAGTAGACCAACGACATTATTTTGTTCCATAGAGTGTTTGCGGTACCTACGCGGTTAGAAATCAATTTTTGGTGCAGATCGTTGGTGCGGGGATCGATAAATTCATTTCTTCAGAGGTTTCGCGAAGAGGTGTGACGAACAAAGGTTGCTACGTCACAATATAAAAATTCATTCTTTGATACAAATCAAATAAAATGTTTAAAACATTGCAAAAATTTGATAATCCAAAGTTTTACAGAAAATAAGTCAGAAATAATGAAAAAAAAATAAAACTTTCATATTGTATATCTCCGCAACTATTGATAATTAGGCCACGGTGGCTTGAAAATTTTCGACTCATAATCAAAGTAGGAATCTACCTGTAAAGTATTACGGACTGGCTCTGTTATATCCTGTAAATTATTAAATAACTCGAGCAGTAAAATACAAAATTATAATTAAACTCGCGTGGAGAAAACAAAGATTGATATCACTTGTATCTATGCAAAAAATATTTGGTATCCATGATTTGACCTACGTTAATAATTTAAGTCATACGCGCATGATTTTTAAGGATTCTCACGTCACTTATCGCGTAAAATTATCAACATCTGAATAATTAAATAATAATTAATAAAAAATATATTTATTAATCATTTTGCAGTATATTATTGGCTAGATAAATTACGAAAATATTTCCAAAACACGACAATTTTTTGGTTCTACAATTTTTAAAAATCAGGAAAAACAATCCTTACGTTTTACTACGATCTTAAAACATTATATCAACACTCTGTGTAACGATGTCCGACACTAACACTACCAGATGGCGCAAATAATTATGAGGTGTAAGAATGAAAAAAGTAATAATCGCAAAATCTAATCTAACGCTGGTCATTAAATATTATTTTTACGGTTAGAAAATAACTCTCATTCTGAGAAACGCACTTCTTGCCATCTCTATTCTAGCTCTTACTTTTCGAGTTGTATCCCGTTTCTCGTTCATCCATGGATTTGTATTCCGTTATAATAAATAAATTATAAGATAAAAAATTATTCACAGGTCGGGCAATGGCCGAACGTCGGTGTCATCAGCCACAAGAGATTGTTCATCAGTGATAGTTATAATCTATGTGCATATAAAAAAGGAGATAATTCAGCAATTACTTATTATTAACTATCTCTCAAGTATCGAATTAATGAGATAGGTAAATCTAATGACAGCATTGTACCTGCATGGATATGCATGGAGTTATAAGATCAAAAAACTATTACGATGTCAATATGACAAATGAATTATTAATTTTATAACTGATTTTTCGAAGACGACGACACAGTGGTATCGAAACCAGTAGATATAAAGCTATTCCAAGCGGTTTATACAAACTTTTGATTAATTACAATTAATAATTATGTCCAACCACAAAGTTAACGCTATAAACATTTAAAAAATCGTTTTATCACAGTAATTAATTATAATTAATTACAATAAATTAAAGAAGTCTCAGAAACGAAGAAACAATTAATGGATTTTGTCCAAAGAGGACAATTCATATGAAGGACCATAGATGTCTCTAGCACGGTCCATTCGAATATAGGAAAGAGACAAATTTTTTGAAGCTTTTTTGAATCTTTAATTTACCAATAATAGTCTTTATTGATTTATATAATTGTTAATATGATTGTTATACCTGCACGGCCGGTCAAGAATTGGAGAGTCGGCCATTTTAAGGCTATGGCCCAAGAAAGCAGACATGTAGACAAGTACAACATATTGTAGGATGTGTTCTCAGTTGTCTTCAAACCAAATAGAGTAAAGGAACAAAACAGTGAAAACATAATCCAACCTATTTAGATACAAGAAATACAGTAATGTAGGGGGCGCCTGTTTTCTGCAATTAGCACTGCTCACAGCCACTTTCCGTTTCATCCGGGCGTATTTTGAAAATAACATCGTTAGTTAGGCGATTAGGCGACAAGAAGTAGATTTACGAAAGTCCGTCGTATTCAGTGATTACTACTCAAAAATATATATTTATTTATTTATGTGTAATTGCTTAATTAATTTACATTTATGTTTTTTGCAATTTTAGATGAGATCTTTGGAAAGTAACATGGTCTGTTTAGTGTTGATCGAGGGAAATGTGGAGTATAAGGGATTCATAAATAATTGTCATTAAAAACCCGTAACAGGAAGCAGAAATTGCATCCTGTGTTTTTATGTCTACATATACGATGGTGTAATATCAACACCTAACATTTATGCAGTAATGGCATATAAACCATTTAAAATTAAAGTAGACACATCAAAATTTTGTTACACCTACATTTATTGTAATGTCGGATCTTTGTGATGTCTGAGTGTTCTTAAAAATACATGTTTATTTGATGTCCAAGCAATATTTCTAACAACACGCAAACCAGTCTTTGCAATCTGGAATTTTGTCCACAATATTATTGATGAATAAAATAAGTAAGAATATTATATTATTTTAAAAGTTGGAAGAAATCAGTTTTCTTCACACGTATCTACTAATTTCTTCATACAAAGAATTCAAATATTAAGAATTATAATGATATAAATATTGATATTTGACAGATGATTTGACGTTTCTCTATTTTAGAGTTTTGGTGTGTAATAATCACTAAATATTTTTATTTTATTTATTTTCAGAATGCGAATTAAATTTTCCGCACAGGTGTATCAATATTTAAGAGGGTTTTACATCACGTTAAACACGTCTTCTACAGGAGAATTAATAAATTTATTTAAGAAGAACTTTGCAGAGCAAAAATCAGAAACACAGTATTTAACTGTGAATAGTTGCGGATATTTTATATCCGCACTATTCAGTTAAATATGTCTAACGACCGTAATAATAACCTTAACTCTTTAAGAGAAACACAGTGATGAGGCTTCCCCATTCTCACAACTTAACTTAAATTCTGTTTCTAAAATCATACAAGCATTTTTTGTTTAAGGGGCTGTTATGGTGTTGATGTTAACAGATTTACAAGTTCATTGCCCTGAAGGGATGGACATACTGAAGGGCGAAAAGTCGTCTCTATCTTCAGCTCAAGTGCTTCAACCTTAGGACCATGTAAATACTCACGTTCCTCTACCTGACTGGTTAAGCTGAACACGATAGATATTTATAATCGAAATAATTTAATTTGGAATGACAAATATTATGATGGTAGCGGGGATATAAGTTGCGTCTGTCATATCTCCGCTACCATTGTAATATTTTGTCATTTATTTAAACTAGAATATCGATACAAATACATATTTTGTTTAGGTTAGCCATTCAAGTCAATGAACTTATTGTTAACGTTAGTCCCTAGGTTGGAGGATTTCATATGAAGACAAAGAGATTAATATTTACCCTTTTGCCTGTTCAGCTCTTTAGGTGAATGAACTCATTAATTAATTAAGTTGCTTATTTTAACATCATAAAAATCCCTTCGAAACAAAGAGTTTATATTAATTTAGAAACAAAAGATTTAAGTTATAAGTAGTAAAAACGGGCTGTGTTTTTGATTTTTGCTCTGTAAAGTTCTTCTCAAATAAATTTATTGATTCTCCTGTAGAAGTGTTTAACTTTTGTAAAACCCTCTTAAATACTGATAAACCTGTGTGAGAAATTTAATTCGTTCGATTGTTTTGTATAAAAAAGGTCCCTATATTAAATGGTTGATTTCTTGGATGAGCAAAAAAAATAAACAAGTTATTCAAGAGATGTCACTATAATATACTATTTAGAATGCATGTTTTTCTCTTGATTCTTTACCAGAATCGTGTTTGGGTGGTTCGGTGATTTTTTCGTGAATTTAGCAGACAGATTTTTGCGGACACGATCTTTCTGGACATTGATTATTTCGGGAATATTCCGCCATTTTGAAATATTCAAGATTAATTGTTAATGAAAAATATACACTAATGTATGCCGTAAACAATGATAATAAAAAAATGTATATGCAACAATTACGTCAAAACAAACGTTTGAATTTGATTTTTTTTGTCAGGTGGTGAAGCCCTTTAAGCAAGATCTTATATATATTCGTTTTTAAATTATTTTTTTTGGTATTTTATAACAAAATTTCAATAGTCAAAATACATAATTCTCTATGTAACAATCCCACTAATGAAACAATTTAAAAATATAGTAGTCAAAAAAAGTCACATAAATCTCTACGTAACAATGTCCGCCACTAACTACCAAGACGCTGCGCTACCCTAGATGTCGCTGTTCTCACAGCCTTAACACGCGGCCCAAATATATATGTCCGTAAAAATGTCTGTCACTGACGCTACCAGGCGGCGCTAATAACACGAACGTAAATACGATTTCGCGATAATTTTATTTGTTGTGAAAATTAAGTAAAATTTCTGCAACGACAGATCATAGGTCATTTGAATTAACAGAAACCATAAGTTCATATTTTTACTCCCTTTATATTAACTCGCGGCGTCTGCTTACTTGCTTGACGAAATAACTTTGGATCGATTTTTAACCCTTTTCCCGTGATCCAAGCAGACTCGTGGCGACGATCAAGAAGATCTATCAAATTTTCGTTAAAAAATAAAAATAATTATAGTATGATTTTGTTTTTCTCAAATTTTTAATGGTTTTTCATACAAGTTGTATGGAGATTCCGAAGCATATGGTAGACACGAAACCCGAAAATTAGAAAGGGAGTATTGTAAAAACTTGGTTTTAATGGGTTACTTTTTTAGTGTGTTGGTACAAAAAATAATTTGATTACATTTTCAATTGATTTCGCAATACATTTTTTGTTGTTGTGTAAATCGAATCTTTATTGACGTTTTGTTAAGAACTGAAGGAAACATACAACAAGGACATTAAAATAACTAATTTATATAAAGCAGAAATGCAAAAATAAAAAGTCCTTCATTTATAACGGCTTGCTATAATACTTATATAAACAAATTTAAAAAAAATGAACCTTGAAGCCTCTTCCGAAACATCCCTATGACTTACTTTTTACATATAAACATTTAGATACGAAAAAAATATATAAAAAATGGAAAAGAGAAAATAGATTACAGTTTTGTTTACCATGTCTGTGTACTGAGAGATTTAAAACACTGGTACAACATGAATATAAGACAAGACAAATAACGAATAGAAACTAGAAATAAAAAAACAAACAACTATTACGGAGACAGAACCAAACAGTGCGTTTACCAAAACTACTCAACAAACTACCGAATAGAAGAAAAATGTAACGGGACCAAAAAATATAGAAAAAACCCCAAATATGTACTAAAGTGAATTGTAAAGTGAATACTTAATAGCATAAAAGTTTTAAAATTTGTAGTTTATTTTAATTTTAATCTAATCCTTGCGATTAAACTGTAAATACAGTTTTGCAAGAGGTAAAAATAAAATGGCAACAATAAAAAAAACTTCTTAGTATGTTTGTCACTTCTTTTCGAAATCTGTGAAGATTCAGTTGTCTTGTCTGTGTGGTAAGCTGTCGTAGTATTGATTCAGTCCGTTGCAGTCACAATTCTCCTATTTTTATTTTAGCGTGGTTGATGTGGTGGTTTGAGATGTTCTTGGGTAGTATTGATGGGTTTCATGATTTGTTTGTAATTAAAGTGTGTATGTAAGTTTGAGCTCGAATAGATTTGGCAAGACCTATTTTTCTCAAAATGAGAACTTTATTTTCTAACCATGACCTAAGCCCGCAACTTGGAATGCGTATGGTTCAACGTTGTACAGGGTGTACCAAAGCGAGCAGCAGAAACTTAGGTAAATTCCTGCCTGTGTTATGAGTCTAAAATGTCCCAGCAACCATGATCTTATATCAATAGTTAGATATGCAATATGAAAGTTTGCATTTTTTTTCAATATTCTGACTTATTTTTTGCAAAAAGTTGAACTATTATTACAGTAACTTATGTCGATTATGAAAAATTCATTCGCCTTAATACAGGTCGAATAAAATGATATAAACCTTGCAAAATTGAATAAAGTTTTTTTTCAATTTTGTTAATGTTAATGTTATGTTAATATTCAGTAACTGTCTGTGGGTCTTTTGTCTTATTTATTTTATTTATTAATGATACATCTTAATTGGACTTTTACATAACGTGAAACATAAACTGTTCAAATAGCATAGCTATTAAAATGCATAAGAAAATAAAAATAAAATGTAAGAATATTAACAATTAATAATATATTAAATATGTAGATAAACAATAAAATAGAAGCCAAGTGGTTTTGTTTTTTGTAGGTATGTGTACAGTGTAAGAGCTTTAAACATAAAAACAGAGCTGTATTGATTTCCTAGGCGGTGCAATCTATGTAGAGGCGAATTCATACTATAATAGTGTCCTGGATACTTAGATGAAATAACTCGCTTTGATTTCAAATATGTTTTAATATACTTTGTAATACACACACAATATGAGTTATTAATTTACAACTATAGTTTCGAGAGGAGCAGTCCCTCTCATCATCAGGTATAGATAATCAGGTATAGTTATTATCTATACCTGATGATGAGAGGGACTGCTCCTCTCGAAACTATAGTTGTAAATTAATAACTCATATTGTGTGTGTATTACAAAGTATATTAAAACATATTTGAAATTATAATGTTGCACCACGAAGTATCTGCCAAATCTTTCAATGATAACTCGCTTTGTCTTGAAACCGACTTCCCAGGTACGTAATCATTTGTAATAAGTCAGGAAAGTCTAACATACGCATATTTTTATACAGACAAATTAAATAACTCACAGTTCTCCTACGTAATAGTTTCGTTAAATTAAGTGCACTCGTTAAGAAATCATGATTAAATGGTTCCGAAGAAGTGTATAATTTATAATTCATTTATCTTGATTCAAAGCGGATAAAATAACAGTTTTTTGCATTTTAGGTCGGGAACTTGTTATTTGTCCACATCATAAGTATGTATTTATTAATGATTTTTATGGTTTCAGTGGGTTTTCGTTAAATATTCCGAGGTCATCAAGCGCGACAGTCATATTCACGTTGCGCGTGCTACGTTTAAGCCATGTATTCACTAGAGGACAAATTGTCCCTCAACAGCACGCGCGGCATAGAGTCTACGTGACGTTGCAACGTCGTGCACTGTTCCGCGACCTCGCGCACAACATAGCGCGGCATTTCTACGTGCCGTGGCAACGTTGCCATGCGCACGGTACCCGAGCGTACTCGCTGCAACATTCCGCGGAGCGTCAGTACCACGTGGTATGTTTACAAGTGAATACGCATGCGCTGTATCTGTCAAGATGACAATGCGGGGAAACGAAATCGTTCTTGAACTCATCGACCTGTATCGATCGAAGATCGCATAGAATGTCCGTCCTTCTTTCTCTTTGCAGTAAATAATTTCGCATTCTCCTCTTTTTTCTCCTCTTACTTTTCGATAAACTCATTAACATAAACAGATACGCGGCTGTCATCATAACCTCATAGGGCGATATATTTCCGCGACGTCTGGAAAACAATAATTATTTGCAAAAAGGACCTTGTTTTTAATAATATTCAATTTACTACAGTAAAACCTCGTTTATTTGAAATTGCGACCCAAAAAAACATTTCGAATTGCGCGAAACCCTCTTTTCGCCAAATGAGATACCGCAGCTGTCAATATAAGCTCATCGGGTGATATTTCCGCGACAAGATATGAGAGTCCCGGTGTGTACACGTCAAATGGCCGCGTCATTGTCCCCGAAACATGAGCGTAGATGTTGATGCGACATGCCGAGCGGAATGTTTCGCGATTTGACCCCTAGTGAATACATGGCTTTAGATTTGGATTTTTCACGTTAACGATATACGTTGCTAGAGTAAAACCCATATCCAAATACGGGTTTTATTCCGTAACAGTGACTAAGGCAGCCATCTTCAACTGACGTAATCTCGGACGTGCGTAATTCTCACGTCATGTAAAAGCAAGCGCTTCCATTTTTATTGTTTTATTGCTATTAAAGCACAATTTTACATAATTTTAAGCATCAAAATCGTTGAAGTGGAAGCGTGCGTGAAATTGTTTTATAAATTTCGTAACGCACAAATCGTCTTGCACCGTACCTAATACATTTGAAAAATATTGTACGGAAAAGCTAAAATGCAAACATTAGAAATTTTGTAAACTAGTGTTGAAAACCCGTCCTTGAATGGACGAGTTTCGTAATAAAAAACGAAGCAACTAAGTCGTTTACACAATTAATTTATTTGTAAATATTTGTATTTGTGAACGTAATATCTTAATGATTACGATATGCAGACCTTTTCGTTGATATGAGCATTACATTAGAAAAGTAAATATTAGGTCCTTACATATGAAATTGACGTTTTACCGTACTGGCAAATTTGATCTCAAATATCTTCTCTTTGGTTAGGAATTCCAAATCCAAATTTATACAGCTATTTACTCATGTATTTGTGTTTTGAAAATTATAATTCATTTGTTTTTTCCTCAATTGTTTTTTTCTTTGCGAGACTCAGTTTACAAAATGAAAAACTTGAAATATCGCGTTATTTACGAGTACGAGTTCCACCGTGGCACCAGTGCTGCAGAAACGGCTCGAAGGATTAATGATGTGTATGTCGACGGTGCCGCAAAAGAAAACACAGTGCGTTTTTGGTTCCAACGTTTTCGTTCTGGAAATTTCGACCTGCAGAACAAGCCCCGTGGACGGCCGGAGACCAAAGTTGATAATGAAGAATTGAAGGCTATTGTGGAAGCGGAATCCATCGCAAACCACATCCGAGTTAGCTACAGGCTGCGGTGTTAGTGATAAAACTGTTTTAATCCACTTGAAGCAAATTGGTAAGGTGAAAAAGCTTGAAAGGTGGGTACCTCACGAATTGAGTGAAGCAAATCAACAAACGCGAGTTACTTGTGAGCGTTTGGTGGACTAGTGCTGGTGTCGTTCACTACAGCTTTCTTAAATCTGGCCAGACGATTACGGCAGATGTCTATTCTCAGCAACTGCAAACATGATGGAAAAGCTAGCTGCTAAACAACCGAGGCTGGTTAATCGCTCTAGGCCACTGCTGCTTCATGACAACGCTAGACCACACACTGCACAACAGACGGCTACCAAATTAGAGGAGCTTCAATTGGAATGTCTAAGACATCCACCGTACTCTCCGGACCTTGCCCCAACAGATTACCATTTTTTTCGAAATTTGGATAACTTCTTGCAAAGGAAAAAATTCAACTCCGATGGGGCAGTCCAAACCGCCTTCAAAGATTTTATTGATTCCCTTCCGAATGGTTTTTTTAGTAAAGGGATCGATGAACTACCTATGAGATGGCAAAAGTGCATAGATAGCAATGGTACATACTTTGATTAAATAAATATATTATAATAAAAAAAAATCGACTTTATGTTCCTCCCATACTAAACGTCAATTTCATATGTAAGGACCTAATATATTTTTAAATACCTACCTTATTTTCGACTGAAGTTAATGATATAAGAAATAATTTGAAATAAAAACTTTTTTTAAATAAAAAATAAATTTACCTGTCTATATATGAAATGACATGAAAAAATATTTTTTTTAAGTACGCTTATAAACTCCCCAAATAAAAAGTGGGCGTTTACGATATTGATATAGATTACAAAATTCTATTATTGATGTAGGGAAAATTTATATTTTTTCTGTTGATGGAGGGAACGCTTTTATTTTAGTGAGGCAAAAATTTTTTGGCCGAAAATTTTTTCTTTAGCACACTTAAATATAAGCGAGGTTTTTAGAATTTTTTTTCTTGTGTTATAAGATTATACTTTTTAGTCTCAATATTACCCAGCGTACAAAATCACTTCGGTAGGAGACTAGCGCCATTTTTGGTGAGCTCATTTAACTAATTTTCCATATAAAATTTGATTAATTAATTACGATGTATTTATTGATTATTAAGTAAATCTGATAATTAATTTATGTATTGCCATCGAGAATACGTATCTGTGAAAATTTTCAGCTTGATTGGACATTGATAAGCGGGTGAAATATCGATTATAAGATTCTGTCCTGACCGACAGGTGTTGCTAATATAAGCGTGGTAAAATCTGTTACAAAAATCGAATGAACACTTTGGAATACCCAGCCTGTTAGTCCGATCGGGCCTTATTTGACTGTCTTACACTCCCGAAAATGAAGAAAAATACGAAGGATTGGTAGAAAAAATATTGAAATGAAATGAAATGAAAAAAAAAATATAGAAAAAATACACATGTGAAGGTGGATCGGATTACGACGCTTTCTCTAAACAGCCTCACGGGAAATTGAGAATCGCCGTTTCAATTTGTTTCGTTCAAATATTCTCACGTGGCTTGAGACAATGATTTGAATCGAGCTGCCGGAAACGCAACTCGCTGGCAGTATAACTCGAGTTATTCGAGTAAATTAATTCGAGTCGCCCATCGCTAGTTTCAGTTGCAACCTGTGAGCGGTCATTCAACAAATTGAAACTAATTCAGTCATATTCACGATCTTCAATGAAGTAGTATTAGTAATTTTGTCCTTCTTGGGATCGAAAGAAAAACAACGCGAAAAAAGATTTTGGTTATTGGAAAAAATATTTTGAAGAGAGTTTACTACAACAAAAATAAGAAAAATTTATCTAAGTATAAATAATTTCTCCTTATTTCTGTGTACGTATATTTCTTAATAAAATTACTCATCATTTTTTATAAAAATATTTTTTATTATCTTTATTGTTCGATGTTTTTTAATTTTTACTGACCTCTATGATGAATTGGAAAACTGTCTGTTATATTGAACACTTTTTATGATGATGTAATATTTTTAATTTTGTCTCGATTATTCACGTCACGAACAGAAAGAATTAAAAAAATCGAGATTTTTTTTTTATTTTTCTGCGTTTTTTTCGGAACTCCATTTTTCAGACTGGTGGAGAAAATATCTAAAAAAAATAGGCTGATTTAGTTCAAATTTTAGACGTATTTACTGAAATGTATCTGGATGAGCTTCTGTCGGAATGTATGAAATAGACAGAAAATAACGAGAGAGTGAATGGGAATAAAAGAGACGCGCCATCCTGGCGCGCCTACTTTGTTACTACAATTAACACTTAACCAGCACAATAATTAATTTTACATAATTAAACAATAAAATAATTTACGTACTTTACAATTTCACTCATACCCTGGCGATATGATTATCTCCACCAGCTGCCCATGTCTCGGAGAGAGACCTTTGAGGAACAGCACATGGCACCGTCATTTTGAAATTTTAAAAATAATTTGTTCTTCTAATTAAACGAAATTTGTATTTGCAATTGTATGACAAAAAAATATTTTGGATTTGAATCTATTTTTGATGTATTAATGTGACACACGGATGAATTTGTGCTTTCTTGTCGGTATGATTCAGTTGCTGGGTATAAAAAATATATTACACAACGTAATTTCATTAATTTTATTTAATATCCTTTATTGGAATTTCATCATTCTTACATTGACGGGGTTTCATCTTTTATCGGATCAGGTCTGAGTCTCTACAAATGAAGGAGTGGTTCTCCCTGATCGCAAGGATCCTCAGACCTGAAGAGAAGTAGGTACTATTGTACATCTCTTTCTCACACTTTCACACAAAACGAATTCACAGTTAGATCCTTTAACGAATTTGAATGGGACACCTCCCTTTGTCACAAATAGTTACGAATGAGTCACAAAAAAGGTAAGAAAGTAAAAGAGTCGTTTACTCTTTCAAGCCTTTATTGACTCTGATACAAACAATGTTCAACAGGGGTTAGATGGCGCCCTCCTACGACTCCAAAAATCATAGATGCTCGGCGTAACAATGAATTTTATGTCTATGATAAACGTGCATGTATTATTGCTTGCCCAACGTAACTTGGCGTGCGGCGAATTTTGTACTAAAACCCGCCCCGCCCGCACCCGGCGGTAACCCCTCGCCCTGTCATTCAGTTCAATTTTGTATTTGGTCGGGAGCTGTGGCATCTTGATTACCAATATACACTGAATTATTATGTCCAAAACATCCTACACAGTCCGGGATGGTGCAAGAACATGCGCCAATGAAGTATTAAAGTTTTGCGAAGCTGAAAAAGCGAATAATGGACCGATATTACCGTCTGACAGATTGACAGATAGAACGGCCGCCATTACTGCATGGTTTCTTTAGTGCTGCCCGGCCAAATTTCTGTATTTAATACGACACCGGTCACCGGACATTCTGTAGATTATGTATTGTGTAATAAATTTACACCCTGACAACTTCTGTTACGCGATAGGGACGCCCTCCCTCGCACGCCTAGTTATAGTGGTACGTCTCTACATAGAGTTCATCAATATTTCGCTATTAAACTGAGCGTGAGTCATAAAGAGAATGTCTAGGTTACCGTTTCTGGATGTTACCTCATTATAATGATTGATTATTCTAGGAAGAGAGGAGAGAAAGAAGATGGAATGCATTAGATTTAACTGTTAAGATGTAATAAAAAACACTGTAACAATTTCTATAAGTTTTGATTACTTTATAGTATTAATGATTAGCAAGCAGAGACGCAAAAAACACAATCAAGTTTTCGGTAGGTACCTACCAGTGCAGCACGTCGAGGATTCCTAGAAGACTGACAGACAAAAAACTTCAAAGAGATTATATCTCGCCACACACGATATTAGTTATTTGTTGACTAGGTAGGTACTAGCGTTGCGTTTAATGGCTTTTTGAAATATTCTCCTTGACCGCAGGCGAAGCGGTGACATCTGACAACTGTGAACATGCTTTCTGAGACAACTTGCCCCGGTTTCTTCGTTTGTTTGGTAATAAACCCGTCGATATGATGAGACGAATAGGAATGAGCTGGGCTGCCTTCGGCAAACTCAAACATATTTTTGAAAACAAAGAGATCCCAATTCACTTAAAAAAAGCCTTGGAATCTAGAATTGCATACCGCCAGTGATGACGTATGGAGTGGTCCTCACATGGGATGATCATTACAAAGAAAAGTGTAGAAAAGCTCAAATGCACGCAACGATCCATGGAGAGATCCACGCTTGGTATAAGCCTAAAAGAAATTATGAAATTACAGTAATGGACATCTTGAATCGTGTAGCAAAGTTCAAATGGCAATGGGCAGGGCACGTTGCAAAGCAGGATGCCACAAGATAGACTCCAAGAGTTCTGAAGTGGAGCCGACGACATGACAGCCGCAATGGG
This sequence comes from Agrypnia vestita, assembly GCA_016648135.1. Lineage (NCBI taxonomy): Eukaryota > Metazoa > Arthropoda > Insecta > Trichoptera > Phryganeidae > Agrypnia > Agrypnia vestita. Next base: position 44,301 of record JADDOH010006039.1, on the reverse strand, counting down.
GGGGAGAGTGAGGGGGGAGAAATGGCTACAACAAGCAAACAACAGTGAATGGTACCCACCGCATACTCAGTACCGTTCCAAGAGCAAAAGCTCCCATATCGGTCCTACTCAATCGTCTCCAGATTGACATTTTTTTAACTAACAAGCAGAACTCCTTAAGATATGTCTGTATTTAAAATAAGCAAATAAGAAACACAATAAAATACAGGAAGAAATTGCAATAACATACAAAAGTTAATAGGGCAATGTCCAATGAAAAAAGTAAATAGACAGTGTCTTGATAGTGTCTACTTTAATAATTTACCTACAGAATTAAAAACTATTGATAATTTTAATAATTTTTTTAATGACCTACAATAAAAGTTAAAGTCCCACTTCAAGAATATGCAATAAATGTTGCCACATCCTTTATAAACCTACCTATAATTTTCATATTTTATATATCTATAATTCTCATTGTCTGTTAACACAGATTATACTACCAATATCTTACACTACTTACTAGAAATTCTTTTGAAATTTAAATTTCTTGGGTTATTAATATAAAATTTTCCTTTGTAAGTGATTATCCTTCAGCACATACAAGAACCTTGCTTCTTTTTGGTGAGGTATAACATAATATATATAATAATTTGATTATTAATATCTATTAGTTATCATTGTTGTAAAAAAAATCATATGTCTATAAAACCGTTTTATGAGCGAAAGATGACATATCGGTCCTACTCATGCGTCGCCAGGTTGCCATTTTTTTCTGTAATGGCCATCTGCGTGCTAAGTCGTGTAAAGAGCGGTTTAGCAAAGAGAGGCTTCAAGAGAGGCAAAAATTCAATCACTGTTCCTTACCCACAAAACAAACTCTTTATTAGCACTACAAAGAAGAAACTTTACAAAACAAAGAAAAATATAACAAAAAATCAACAAGTATAAACAGTAAAATTACAAGTAGATGTGTGTCTGTAATAAAAGACAAATACATTAAAAAAATAAACTGTCGTAGTCTGATGTCTGCAGTAAAAGAGAAATATAAGAAATGATTAATACAATAGTAAACATGAATGTACCCAAGGTGAGAATGAAATAAAAAAGAATAAATTGGCAGAGGCATCTAAAAAGAAAAGAAAACATATATTAAGTTAGAAGAAAGAGAAAAAATAGTAAGTAAAAAAGAGATAACACAGGGCCAAGAAAGTGAAGGGACAGCGAGGGGACCTAAAGGGAAAGTATAACGAAAAATAAAAACAACCCACTCCCTGTGTCCAAGCAAACAACAGGGAAGGATTGGAGAGTATGGAGGAGGCCTATATCCAGCAGTAGAGAGATGAAGGCTGAAGAAGAAGAAGAAGAATAAACCCGCCATTGTATTAATATGTAGTGGAACGGTATTTGTCTAGGAGAACCATATTTACATTTCTAACCGAGTAATAAAATAAATTACTTTCAATAAAACTGACTCAGACATACTCGCAATTAGAAAGTAGTAACTGCGTAAGCCGCTAATAAATGCACCTTCAGAAATAATATTCGGCAGAAAATACAGTAAGGCCGGCGCCAAACTGCGCGGATCTTACGCCGCGACTTTTCCGTCGCGTAAAATCGCAACGCAAATTGGACCGATTATCCGCGCAGTGTGTTGAAATGTAGCGGCGTTTCGCGACCGAAGAGACATGACGCGTAGTGTGGCGCCGGCCCAAGACTATTTTTTTTGAGTAGCATTCCATTATTAAGGTACAGATACACATGCTTATTTAGTGGCATGCTAATGAGCATGCCACTAATTAGCATGCCCTAATAACTGTACACACTTGCTCATTACTGGCATGCTCATAAATAAGCATGCCCAAAGCTAACAATCAAACACACATGTTTATTAGTGGCATGCTCTTGTCACAGAATAGAGACGCTCTTGTTAAAAAAGGAAACTTTGCAAACTGAAATAGAAAATTCAAGTGAACCAATAAATCAAAAAAGTTCCCGAGTTTCCATCCGCACATTTTTGATTTTAGTTTTTATAATTTTTATTGTAAGATTTGAATCATTCATGCCTATTAATAAAGTTTCATAAACATTATTTCTCACTATATTATTTTTACACAACGGTGACCGAGTATTCCACAGACATTCGTGATTCCTTTAATAAGTCACGAAAAGTAATGTTTTATCATCTCCCCAACGCGCCTTATTTGTTTCATCTGTCGCGGACTGAGAAGATCGCATTGATAATACTAGCCGCGAAGCCCGCGAATGACATAAGCATGCTCATAATAAGCAAGACTGTTCACACATGCTTCAAAGATACCCCTTCTCTATGGTGAATGACGGTGGCATGCTCATTAGTAGCAATGTGTTACATGCCACTAATAAGCAAGGCCTAGAGAAGGTCGATACTGCGCATGCTCACGTGCCACTAAATAAGCATGTATATCTGTAGCTTTAACGCCGAAATATAGGACCCGTCCATCCATGCAATATTGCAATTAAAAACCGTTTGTAGAAATGACGGAAATTTTTCGCACCTTTCACTATGTATACATTACCCACGCAAGCGGTGCATTCGGCTATCACCAAAATAGAAAATAGATCTTTAAAATATTTTAATATTTACTCCTTTTCTTCTCTTTTCTCGTAGCGTCTGCTTGCTTGCTTGCTTGTCTGACGAAAAAACTTTGGACAAGTAATCAGCGCGCGGCTCAAGTTACACGCAAGGGTCGTTATTAATTAATAAGAAATAAAATAATGCCCTAAAACTCTCAACTCTCAAATAGTTACAAATTATAAATTGCTATAGGTATCTTACCTTTCTAATTGGTTAATCTAATTTGAGCTAAAAGAACATTTCCGATAGTAGTATTGGGTATCGAAACTGCTGAAAAAATACAGTTATTTAGGTAATACGTGAAGTTTTACAGAATACCAATATACAGAGGCCCTTGGAGTCCAATATTACCTTATTTTACCTTATTTAAAGCATACCGAATTAAAGAATTACTTAGACCTAGAATATACCAGTTACAGAATTACAGTTTAATGGACTAAATTTTTACTAATGTTTTTTTCCCTATGAATTATATATATTTATTTATTTTAATGTATCCTAATTATTGCTCATTTCCCTTTTAAATATGTTTTGATTGTATCTTTTATATATATATTTTTTTGTTTATTTTGTCTTCTTATCTTATTTATCTGATTTAATATCTTTATTTCAAAGGTCTCTAATTGTTACTGTTTGCTTGTGTACTAACATTGTTTATATATATTGTTCATTTCTATTGTTGATTTATTTTATATTGTTCATTTATCTTAAATATGTTCTATTTTAATTGTTTGTTTGTTTTTAATTATTTACTGTAAAACGCATTTTATGTTAGGTATATAAAAATCTTTTTATTTTTTTTTGTACTGTAAAAGCCCACTAGGGCATTTATTATTAATAAATAAAAATTTAGACAAAAAAAATTTTTTGACTAAATATTTTGGTTGGTTACAACACCAATGTGCGCGTTTTGTCAGACTGGTTTGTGACGCCAGCGGAGGGTGTGATGGAAGGTGGTAAGCATTACCTTACCTCGAATTAGGTACGTACATACGTAGTTCAAAACAGCTGGTCCGTCTGACCTTTAAAAACTAACCATTTACGTTACAGTCACCGCAGAACACTTTCAAACTTTCTCGCATTTCTCAAATGTGCGTTAACTTATTCAAAACGACACAGGTTCTATTTTCGCTCACAAACTTCCTTATATTAATGCAAATAATTGTTTCGAAATCACCTTTAAAAATCTTTAGTTTTTATTATTCCTTTAATTATACGATTTGTATACGAGACTTTCAATTCATAATTTCTGATACATGTTTGGCGGGTTAGGTTTTGTAGTGTAGGTGTTCTGAGAAGAAAGTGCCCACTCGTCCAAAGACATCTTCTTGTGTCGGCATGTGACGTTTATTGATGATTCTGTAGAGACGGAATGAGTTGATGGATAAAAGGCGCGAATTACATTCACGATTAACTGTGGTGTCTTACTGACACACTGGGACCCACTGCATACCCGGGGCCATTTTATGAGCAATAGCTTCCATATCGGCCCTACACTTTCGCCACCCAGTTCGGCATTATTCTAATGGTAAAGCGGTCATCCTCGCTACGTCGCTGACGCTGTATACGCGGCGCGGCGAGGCGAACACACAAAACCTCTTCGCTGTTTGTGTAGTGCAAGGATTTATTTATTTATTTGTTTACGCCCATTAGGCTTTTACATAAAGAGTATAAAATAAATTTCAAAAAGCACATACATTAAAAGTTTCAGGAATAGCACCAAATCATGAGTATAAAAATTAAAAATGTAGAGTAGGTAACGAGCAGCAATGCGTAAAGGCTTTTACATAAAAAAATATATCATAAAATTAAAAAGAACATACATTAAACAATATAAATTACAAGTAGCAAATTATTAAAAGTACCAGGAATAGCACCAAAACATGAGTACAGAAATTAAAAATATAAAGTACAAAGCGGCAATGTGTACGAAAAATATATATTACCCACCATTACATATTAACAGCTGAAGTCAGTAACGAAGCAGTATTGCCTCTTTAAGTGTAAACTTTACTTTCTCCAGACTGTCGACGAAAATGTCAATCATGCAACCATATTCATTACAAGTTCCCAATATTCTGTGTATCACACACCTCAGGATGAGGGAATAATAATTTATTAGATGATACTTGAGTACGTAAAATATTGCTCGCGGTGGCTACGGCGTTCGGCGACAGAGTGGATGTACCTAATTGCGGCCGGACTTTGGTTAGCCGCATCGAGTTCCTGATTGGTGACTGCCGGTTCGGTGCTTGCGACTGGAGTTGTGATGGCTCTGGACCACCACACAAGTATTATTATACTATGAGATGCTTTGGCAACGATTCTCAATTTTCGAAGTCCCTGTGCACATACACATGAAGTCTCAGATATTCGTCGTGTCTTACCTCACAAGACTTAAAACGCACCTTTTTGTAAAATCCTTTCATTAAATTAAATACTAGTGTAGGAATAAACAACGTTAGTGTACAGCGTCCTTGAGGTGATTTTTTTTTACGAAAATGGCGCTATAGAAATTATCCATTTTTATTATTATTATTCACGATTGTAAGTCCGATGACCATATGATCCATTAACCCGAGTGAATTTGAAGTAGCTGAAGTAGTCCCAGAAGTAGATAAAACAGAGTTAACATTTGTGGTTTAATGCCTTCACTATGCCTAACTCTACAGAATTAATAGAAATCTGAAAAAACTAACCAGAGCAGTCAAGTAAACGATGTATATTTATTTTTTGGTACACTGTTATACAATTATTTAATGTAATATTATCCAATAAATTTTACAACATTTCTAACTTTAATCTGGAGATATATACATTTATCGTAATGCATAGCTAATTGTAAACATTCGCCAATTTAAGTAGCCGTCACAACATACAACCTAGAAATAAGTGATACCCGGTTAAGGTAAAGAAACATAGAATTAATTGTCATATTGTAGAGATGGGTCGTTCATGAACGAACTGTTATTTTTGAACGATGAACTGACCGAATGAACCGTTTCGTTCATCTTAGTGAACTATCGTTCATTAAGAATAAATCAAAATTTTGCGGTGGAAAAAATAACGATTTCAAATAAAGAACAGTGCCCCGTCAGCGATGACTTTCGGTGGACCCAGCGCTGACCTTTTTTTTCTATGCATAAAAAAAGGATAGATACATATAGGAAGAAAAGGTGCCTTTGACGCATCGGGCGGTGCCCTAACTTACGCAGCGCCCTCGGGCGGCTTTTGACCTAGCTTCCCCCCTAAGGCCGGTATTGGGTGGACAAAGGACCGATTCCAAATCCTACCCCTCATCAGAAATAATTTTTGACGCAAATGAACGAGTGGAAATCAACAGTTCAAAAATGAACGATTCAAAGTGAACAGTTCACTTGACTGAACTACATAATGAACGATGATAGCTCAGTCAACTGAACGAAACTTCCATCGCTATCATATCACATTACCCGACTAAGCAATAGTGATGGTATTTTAACCGGTGACACATTTACCGTTATTTGAGATTTGTATTTGATTGTATCGGTGATTGCTAACTGATTTTTCTCAATTCAATTTGCAATTTGCAGATAACATTTTTACCTCAGTTAGCAATCATCGATACAATTAGATACAAGTTTCAAATAACTCTACCGCACAGAACCGATTTAATTAAAGGTTTGATCTTCACTACTAGGCAAGCCCGTTTCAGGGCAAGTTGCCATATAAAAAATAAAATCAAACATAACAACATTCTCACATAACTCTCATACCAAAAATTTATACACAAATTCATGCATACCAATATGCAAATTTATTCTTAGACCAACGGAACTACCTCATTTATCATCCAAATACATACAATGTAGTTATAAAGTAATTTTACAAGATACAATATATTTTTGTTATTTGTTAAATATTGTGTTAACTGATAACATTTTTCTAATATGTCATCCCAGTTCAAAGGAACCTGTATTTTAGAATCATATTCCAAATAACTTTCTCATTTTAAAAGCATAATCTTGTACCTTTTGTTAATATTTGAACATGAGTATTTGATTTGGCAAAAATAAAATAAAACAAATATTGATATACAACGAGACATGTATATAGAGGGTGTTACAACAGAGTTAGTTTACAATAATTTACAGGGGGATTCCTGCCTAAATGATAAGTTGAAAATATTCTAAGATCAATCAATAGTTTTTGAGAAAAGCGACATCAAAGTTTGCATTTTTTCCAATATTTTTGACATAATATTAGGAAATTGTTTCGTGAACATTTTCAACTCAGAATTTAGACAGGAATTTACCAGTAAAGTCTTATCACAGTACACCCAGAACAGTAGTTTATCTTCGGCCTGTCGGCGAGTTATTAACCTACTCTTGCGTTGACGCTAGGGTTGTCACTTTATTTTTACTCCCTTTCTTTTAACTCGTAGTGTCTGAGATTCCGACGCATAAGGTAGACACGAAACCCGAAATTTTTTGTAATTAGTATACCTAGTTTCTGCACTTAAATTGCAAGAACGCTGATTAACATCAACGTAGACTTTTAAAAACTCACAGTTTTTGTGATAATCAACACACCTTTTTAGTAAAGCACCACAAACATAAAAAAAAGCTAAAGCGGCGGCTGCGAGCGCGAATGGCACCGAAGGCACGGCCCTTATGCCCCTTATGCCGCCGCCTTGTGCCCCCATATTCTATGTCAATGTGTGCGTCACAGTGCGTGCGTACACGGCGCCGAGCACGCACGCACACATTCTAATGGGTAGCGGCCAGTTTGTATGAAGACGTATTACTGTTTTTAGTATACTGTGGTATTATGGACTAGCTCTGTTACACCCTGTATAATACTAGGTAGTAGTCGCCTTAAATAGTATTTCATGGTGACATTATTTGTACAAATACTCCAAGCAATACTAATGCAAAATATTATATTAATTTACAAAACTTTTCGTGTAGAATGCTATGCATGGCTTATTCACTTGACCCTAATTTGCTTGGCTTGTCGCTAATGCATATTAGAGAATCATTATCGAAGATGACAAAGTCTTTATCTGATGTCAAGAGTAAGCTTAACATTTGCAATGCTTTATACAAAGATTTGTTTTTATAAAAGAAAATTCTTCAACCGCCAGCAACGGGAAACAATATTGATTCTGCTTTTTAAAATTATGATAGAAATTGTGGTTGGTAAGAAAATCATTGCGGTTAACCTTCAAATTCATATACAATTTCTATCTATTTATTGTTAACTATTGCTAAATAAACTCCATAATCCGATCAAGTATCAGTGAAAAATATTTGGGAATCACGATAGACGAGAAATTTAATTGGCAACCACGCATTTAAGAAATTATTAATAAACTTACATAGGTCATTTAATCAAAAATCTTTATCATTATACATATTTTTCCATATGAAACCCTTAAAAATATGTATGTAGCTATGATATAACCCCTAATTTTATATGGTACTAGCATACCCGCGCGGCTTAGCACGCTTAGATTTTAGTTACTTAGTCATATTTTATCAATTTGTGTATTAACCTTAACATAAAGATATATGTCTTCACGGACTTTTTATATAACTTTTTGAGTTATACAACTTCTCTATAAAAAGCATTTAAATATCCCTTACCGTTAAGGCAGCGTTCGCAAAAACGCATCGTTTTTTCGTCGACTTTAGTTGTAAAATAGGTCACCACGAAAATAATTTTTATTTTAACGGGATATTATATAACCTATGTCCACCCTGTAAGTCCATTCTAAATGTTGGTGAGAGAATTTTTAAAATCGGATGAGTAGTTTCGGAGATTACCTCCTACTTCCAAACTTCCAAACTTTACCTCTTACTAATATATTAGTATAGATTCTGGTATGGGGATATACATTTAAAACGTAGGTGTATGAAACAAATCCATTAATTTAATTTAGCACAAAAATAGACATGAAGTGCCCATAAATTTTGTGCATGATGGTAAAGTAATAATAATCTTTGCCATGAAATATTTCTATTCATCTTCTTATGATTAGACGATCCATTTAACATATTTTGTGCCATTTAACTTGTTATAATTGAGGTGTTACTAAAAACGGGTAAAACTAATCATATAGGTATGCATGTCATTTTGGTACGCAAACTTTGACATTTAAGCTATCAGTTTGCTGAGTTTAATAGAAAGATGATGACAAATATTGGTCAGAAATTGAACATTTGCCTTGATCAGCCTATTGCAAAGGGACCAAATTTATTAATCAATTAGAAAGATATGCAGAAAAATCAAATCTACGAAGAAATATTTTGGGTACTACCGGGATTCGAACCCAGATCATCCAGCTTTCCGGGCAGGTATGTTACCAATTACACCACATCAGCCTACATGTCTTTCCAATTGATTAATAAAGTTGGTTTAAAATAATTTTGAAAATATATTCATTTTGAAAACGGGAATTAGATAAACTATTGAATTCTAGGATGAGATAATTGGATTCTGGAAAGTTACGGAACAGTTTTGAAATCGTATTAATGTTGAAAACGGAATGAAATCAGCTATTAGATTTTAGGAACGCACGGACAAAATTTTTTTTATCGGGGATTTTTTTGAAAATGGAAAGCATGTTCTAATAAATCGGAGAAAAGTATTGATATTCATGTTGAAATTTTTTAAATGAATGGTGTTGTGTATCGTGGTTATTGTAATGGGAACTTTTATTTGAATTTCGCAAAGAACATTTGGCACCCAACTAAAGAGCTAAAAATCTTTCATAACGACAAAGCAGGGAGAGTCTCACGATCGCGCTAGACACCTACTTTCTTCAGCCCGAATCTTCATACATTTAAAGAAATATTAAATTTTGAAATTACCTGCAATTTTATAAATATTTATATGAATTCGTTTTAAATATTTACTAGCTGTGCCCGCGCGGCTTCGCACGCGTAGATTTTTAGTGCACTGTGTGGATCGTCATAGAACTTTCGCGAACCTTCTAGAACGTTCGCCTTCCAGAACTTTTAAGAAATTTATCGAATGTACAGGAGCCTTCTAGACACACCGACCTTATAGAACTTTCGGGAATTTTCTAGAGCCTTCTCCATCCAGAACTTTCTAGAGCAGGTTTTTCCGGAACCTTCTAGACTCACCGACACAGTCGGCGCGCCTATTTTGAAACAATCTGAAGCATTCGCGGCCTTCCCATAACAAAACAATATGCTAGAAAGCACATTTTTGTCATCCACTCCCACCCACGCACAGCCACCCCCACCAAACCCGCAAATTTTCGATGTGACACCAAGGGCTATCCACCACCATAAACACCGGTGGGTGGTTGTGGAGAAAACTTGGGGCGGATAGGGGGAGGAAACCACGGATAGATATTCATATATATTAGTAATATATATCTAGAGATATATATATAATATATATATATAGATATATAGGGAACATATATATATATTGATTTAAATTATGCAATTATTAGAAAGCGTATTCGCCTAACTTTAGAATAACTCCTTTTAATAAAATCAATATTTGATATCTGATTCCAACATAAAAAAACTTTCAATTACATCGTAAGATTATCATGCTGTCAGTTCCTTGGAGCAATGAGGTTTCATCTCACATATAACTTAAAACTTAGAAAGAGAACATTTAAGCGGATGTTCATTTTTCTTTTTCTTTGGCGCGAGCTTAATTCTTTAACTAAGAGCTTTATAACAATGGCGATGTACCTACTATTTAAAATAATAAAATTAACCTATTTCTAATTTCGGGATCGTCATACAGTATATCTCACGTATTTAATTTGTTTTTAAATCAATAGTTGATGTTCTAAAATATTATTATTACGTTTGCTAATTGGAAATTTGTTTAATTATTTTTTTTAAACATATTACCTACATAAATTACGGTTACGTTCCAATTTTAAATAAAAAACAAAAAATCTTAATTCGCGATAAATAAAATCCCAATTATAATAATTTCGTTATCTGTCCGTTCGTCCATCCATCCGCCGTAACTTAAAGTAACGTCCTTAACTTCTTTATAGTCATTTTTTACCTTTTTTTTCTATTTATTCTTCTTTATAGTCATTTTCTTTTTTAAATATATAAATAAATACTTATTCCTTAGGAACCGACATGTAAAAGTGCCGTAATTTTTGACGGGATACAGCTAGTATTAAATAAAAAAACAAAAAATCTTGATTCGCGATAAATATTTGTATCTGCTTTCAACAAAAAAAATAATGTGTTGCACGGAGTATTATATGTTGTAGCTACGTAAGCAATATTATAGAGAAAGTATCTAAACTTTTACCTAATTGCAAGAGAATCGCATTTTATACTAACAAAACATAGGTAAATTTTTAATGAACCCTAAAGATAAAGTTGTTGCATTAAATCATTCCGGTATATATAAACATTATTGTAACGACTGTTCAGCATTTTGTATAGGTAAAACGGCACGCTGTTTTAATATTAGAATAACCTAAGATGTCTTAGTAATAATAATTTCTCAGCGTTCGCAAACCATATGATGAAAACAGGACACACTTATCAAAACGAAAATGGCATCAAAATTTTACATATATAAATAATAGAGGCCATAGGTTAGATAATTTAGAAATGTTATTAATCAAAAAGTCATTCAATACGGAATGTAATATAGTTAATAACCAATTAAATTTAAGAAATAATCCATTATTTAATATATTTGTCATACTGCACCCTTTTCCACCACCATAAATGAGGCCATCCCCTCACCTCGTACTGATTCTTCTTACAAATTTAATTTCTGTATGTAATTGTGCGTCCGCCCTAATGAAAATAGAGTGCGGTATCGAAACCGGAAGACGTCTAAAAGCAATCAGTGCGGCTTATACAAATTTTGTTAGTTTTCTCAAATTAAAAATCAAAAATTGTTTTCTTTTTATCACCTAAACAATTATTTTGACCTGGTTCTAACACAGTTTTAAAGAGAACACTATTGTAAGAATCTTGGTACCAAAGAGTCAAATTTTTACTCAAATATCAGATGATACTTTGCTGTTCTAAGGTTACGATATAATATACAGTAAGCTAAGTTTCGTTTAACAGAGAGGAAACGCAAAACGGCAACAAAAGTAATGTGACCGCAAAAATGGTCTGCAGGCGTTCATCGTCCAATGTTTTGCTTTCAAGCACCTGCTGTTTCAAACACCTGTATGATTACCTACTTTTGTTAAGCAGCCATACTGAAAGATGCACGCAGTCACGCTAATTGCTGTAATAGTGCTAATTTTTCAAAAGAAGATATTGTTTAAAATCAGTATTTTATATTCACACACAACGGTACAAATTTTTTTGGTGAAGGGAATGAATTGAACGGTCCAATGCCCCCGACCTATTGGGATTAATCAAGCAGCCATAGAGGGCGCAGAACTAGAGCAGTGGATATCACGGATCGTGTAGCGAAGCTAAATTGGCAATGGGTGGGGCATGTTGCAAGGCAGGATGCCACAATATAGATTTCTGAAAGGAAGACATTGGGAGAATAAAAGAGGCGTCGGAATATTTCTTAAAATATGGGCTGTGGGGGGAAAGAAATGGTTACAAGAAGCAAACAGGGAAGGATGGAAGAATGTTGAAGAGGTCTGTATCCAGTAGAGGAGAGATGAAGAAGAAGAAGAAGTGAGATAAGGATTATTTAATTAATATTTGTTTCCCAGAATTTTTAATAATGCACAATTTTTTTTCTCGTATGCGCCGCACGCCACCTTTGCAAGTGTCTATTCTGTAGAATACCCCCAATAATAATAATTTCATTAATAATTATTATTATTGGATCATTTATAAAGCGCCATTTACGCGAGTACCGCCTCAAGGGTATTGTCCGTCCGTAACTACATAGAGTCCAACGACTGATCTCATTTCGTTTTCAAAAATACTATGATTTCAAAATTGTTATTAAATAAATTGAAAACATCGACATTATGCTTTTTTAATAAAATTCTACGAATTAGATTTTTTTAAAATAATAAATTCAGATTTTTTAAAAATATTTCAGTTTAATGAAAATTGAAACTATAGGTCGACCACAATCAAAAGACCATTCCCTAGCTTTGTCCGGTAAGAAGAAAGCGGGGAGAAAGTTGCCTGTCAAGCCCGTATTACAAGCCTCAATATGATATTCCAAATAAATATATATTTTTTATAATTTAAAAAATATTATTTACTTACTAGAAGAACTTCTTTTGTGTTCATTTTTTGCATCGTAACAACACACATATTTTGCGCACATTCTTTTGAATGCGGTCTAGCTATACTAGGGGCATCTTTTATTATATCGCAAATACGTCATTGGATTAATCATTAATTAATATAAATAAACATGTTTTTCTGTGTAAAAAATGTCCGTCACTAACGCTACCAGTTGGCACAAATAAAGGTGAAGTGTATAAAATTAGGTACAAAAAAAGTATAATTCTCTGGACAACAATGTCCATCACTGACGCTATCAGATGGCTCAAATAATAATGTGGTAAACCAAATCTAATAATATTTAAATGCAATATAATAATAAACTAATAATCCAATAATACCAACACGTACAGAGAATGAGTACAATAAAATTACCATACATAGCTCTGCATGGCGTACCAGATGGAGCACGCCCACCAGGGAGACCCCCGAAGCGGTGGAGAGATAGCTGGAATTCAGCATCACAAGAGGAAACTCCTGCACAAACAGACCCTTGAGTCTAAATAAAGTTGAAGAAGAAGAAGATGATAATGAGGTATTAAAAGTTAAAATGCATAATTCTCTATTTCATAATCTCCATCACTAAAGTTGCCAAAGCGTTACGCTTCTTGCTATATATAGATAGCTGTTCTCACTGCCTTAACTGGCGACCGAAATCTACAGTACCTTGCAATCTCATGCTGATATAGGCTAGCAGCCTTTAGAAGTTCTGATATGTGTCCACCTTTTTTCGGAGACTGGTTAGAGTATTTCCCCATCTTTATTAAAAATCTTTATTAAATATTATATTCAATTTAAAAATTGCTCTTAATGCACATCTACACATGCAAAATACGAAAACATCCAAAATTACTATTGAATTTACGATGTTGTTGATAGAAATAATATTTAGTAGACTCATCGCACACTCGAGTTTTTAGGTAAAACTCGAACACGAACACTTTTGCTAGAAAAACAATAACAAATACCAATAAGTCGTGGGGTTGCAAGAACGCAAATAACTCCCCAGTGTTGCCAGTAAAAATAAATAAAACAATCATAAATGATAAAGGGTCGAGTTCAAACAGAATGGAGCTGCCTTTACATAAAACACTAATTTCTTTGCTTGGATCTAATAATATGGCCAAGTACGTCAATTTTGACGTGTATTTCGTTGTAGCTAGTGTAAAATAAACATACGTCAATTTTAACGTATGTTTTGTTATATAATTTATATATTTTATATTATAAGTATGTTTCATGTTAAGTATGTTTATGTTGTAAATAAAATGTATATTATAGCTAGTTTAAAAACAAACATTCGTCAATTTTGACATATGTTTCGTTATAGGTAGTGTAAATATATTTGATAAATTATGCAATGGATAAACATCTCAGATTCCGGCCCTCAGATGGTCGGCGCGAACATCTCTCACCTCGATATAATTCAATGTCGTAATGATTTATTTGTTAACAGAATTTTACCGATTTACCGATACTGCCTTTCTCCTACCACAGGCGTTGCATAACTCCGGAGGAATTGGTCGCACCGAAATCAAGGTCAAAGCCACTCCGACCGCGCGAAGACCGCTGGTACGTTACGTTTCGAAACTGGTCTTCAGCAGCACTTTACTGCCATCTCGCTGCGGCCATTGTTCGTCTGCCGCGGGGCCTGGCTTCGTGGTCGGCGCCGAGCACACGGTGAGAGATTCGAAAGATGAAAGTAAAGACGGAAATAAATGGCACACGTAGTGATCCATTGTTTATTAAATGTGGTGTGCCTCAAGGAAGCACACTTGGTCCGATACTTTTCATAATATACATTAACGAGTTTATAAAAACAACGATTGATAACGCAACAATGATTAGTTATGTTGATGATACTGCAATCATTATAAATGGCGACACATGGGAAGAAACATTTAAACAGCAGAAATTAAAAGTGTTCTAGACAACCACTTATTAACACACAACTCAAAACTTACGTGCGTTACATAAATTTTATTTCTAATGTTTTAATTTAAAACATAAAAAAAACTGTACAGGTAGTTGCTTCAGAACAGACCTGTCTAGTGAAGCAACTACCTTAATTTATATGTATAAAATTACTGAAATAAATAAATAAACAAATAAAACCATTCCACTTAAAATCACCTAATTTCAAAATTAAAGGTTGCTGAACCATTTCAGATGTATTTTTACCCCAGATGAACCTTATCAGTGTGAAGCTCAAAACAATTTTTATATTCACAACTATCTGAGCCCGCCGGCTTCGCACACGTATATTTTTAGTAACTTTTAGTCATATTTTATCAATTTGTGTATTAACCTTAACATATAGATATATGCCATCGCAGATTTTTTTATAGAACTTTCTGAGTTCTGACATTCTCTATAGAAAGTATTTAAATGTCTCGGCAGCTTTAGTTGTAAAATAAGTCTCCACGAAAAACCCTTTTATTTTAACGTGATAATATATAACCTATGTCCACCCTTAAAGTCCATTCTAAATATTGGTGAAAGAAGATTTGAAATCGGATGAGCGGTTTCGGAGATTACCTCCTACATCCAAACTTACAATCTTACAAACTTCAAACTTTACCTCTTTATATAATATATTAGTATAGATAAAAATTTAATTTGTTTTCACCACTCGTATATTAATTAATATCAACATATTTCAGGGCCAATGGTCCCTTCGTCAGGATACAATGTGTACTAACAAATTAAAAATCAAAAATCGAAGTACATATAGACAATCAAAATATAAAAAATAATAATATTAGGTCCTTACATATGAAATTGGCGTTTAGTATGGGAGGAACATAAAGCCGATTTTTTTTTATTATAATATATTTATTTAATAAAAGTATGTACCATTGCTATCTATGCACTTTTGCCATCTCATAGGTAGTTCATCGATCCCTTGACTTAAAAACCCATTCGGACGGGAATCAATAAAATCTTTGAAAGCGGTTTGAACTGCCCCATCGGAGTTGAATTTTTCCTTTGCAAGAAGTTATCCAAATTTCGAAAAAAATAGTAATCTGTTGGGGCAAGGTCCGGAGAGTACGGTGGATGTCTTAGACATTCCAATTGAAGCTCCTCTAATTTGGTAGCCGTCTGTTGTGCAGTGTGTGGTCTAGCGTTATCATGAAGCAGCAGTGGCCTAGAGCGATTAACCAGCCTCGGTTGTTTAGCAGCTAGCTTTTCCATCATGGTTTGCAGTTGCTGACAATAGACATCTGCCGTAATCGTCTGGCCAGATTTAAGAAAGCTGTAGTGAACGACACCAGCACGAGTCCACCAAACGCTCACAAGTAACTTTTTTGGAGTCAATTTTCGCTTGGAGCATGGTTTGGCTGGTTCGGCAGGGTTCAGCCATTACGATTAGTACTTCCGATTATCGTACAGGATCCACTTTTCATCGCAGGTAATGATTCGATTTAAAATCCCTTCATTATTGTGCCGGTTGAGTAATGCAACGCAGCAGTCAACGCGCGTTTGTTGATTTGCTTCACTCAATTCGTGAGGTACCCACCTTTCAAGCTTTTTCACCTTACCAATTTGCTTCAAGTGGATTAAAACAGTTTTATCACTAACACCGCAGCCTGCAGCTAACTCGGATGTGGTTTGCGATGGATCCGCTTCCACAATAGCCTTCAATTCTTCATTCTCAACTTTGGTCTCCGGCCGTCCACGGGGCTTGTTCTGCAGGTCAAAATTTCCATAACGAAAACGTTGGAACCAAAAACGCACTGTGTTTTCTTTTGCGGCACCGTCGCCATACACATCATTAATCCTTCGAGCCGTTTCTGCAGCACTGGTGCCACGGTGGAACTCGTACTCGTAAATAACGCGATATTTTAAGTTTTTCATTTTGTAAACTGAGTGACGCAAAGAAAAAAACAATTGAGGAAAAAACAAATGAATTATAATTTTCAAAACACAAATATATGAGTAAATAGCTGTATAAATTTGGATTTGGAATTCCTAACCAAAGAGAAGATATTTGAGATCAAATTTGCCAGTACGGCAAAACGCCAATTTCATATGTAAGGACCTAATATATGTAAAATGAATTAAGTTGCTACATGGAAAAAAAATGTTTGTAAAAGGACCTGGTTATGGTTTCGATTCGAAATTCTATTATCAACTTATATTGCAGTATTATGTTGTAAGATAAAAAATTGATCAAAATTTGTAAAACTCCGGATGTTATCAGCAGTTCCGGTTCGTAGCTTTCCATTTCGAGCTCTGGGGCGATATCGCTTGTGTAGGCAGATAATCATGCTATCAAATTACTATTATGATAGAGAATTGGCAATCGAATATTTTTGTTAATTGGTTATTTGCGAATAACTTGAGCAGGAAATTGGGTCAAAGTGAAACGTAATTTGTGTGAAAATCTTCTTTGATCAGATGAATGAAATACTTTTCAGGTTTGTGTTTTTGATGGACATACTTTGTGTGTACGCTACCAATGGAAGAAGCGAGTGATCATTTCAGAAGTAAATAATAAAGATGGTGTTTATTTAATATTTCGCAATTTTTTTTTTACTTTATCACTTTCCTTTTATAATTACGAGACGCTAATATTTAATGATTTATTGTTTGCAGAAGGTAAATATGATTAATATTTCGCTTTTGTTAGTATTATATAAATAGTGGTATATCTTTGTATTTTTGTTGGCTTCCATGAATTTTTGAATATGCAATTTGTGAAAAATTGTATAGAAAATAACGGGTTTCTTCCTTCTTATAATTGCTTCAAAAACTATGCTAAATACAATGCACAACATTACCATTAGCAGTGCCAAAAATAAAGAAATTGTATGAAAAATGTTAAAGAAGCGAGATGTAGAGATTATTTTTAAGCACACCTAGATATTATTTAATATGTGGAAATATTATATGTATTATGATATTCGAATCACTTCAAGAATGATTTTTGGTGAAATAAATAGGTATGTATATTTTTTTACATCAATTTTATTTTTTCTGCTGGCTAGTATATTTTTGACGTTTGATTTCTAGGTTAAGATGTACGGTCAAGTCAAACTCAAACAAGAAACCTTTTACTTCATATGTATGCATTTACATTATTCGCAAATAACTTAAGGGGGAGGTAAGGTTAATTCGTACAAAAAAAGGCAAGTTTTTGTGAATTTTTTGTGACGACACAGTTAAAATCTCTTTATTTAAACCAATGATACATTAAAGTATGACATTTGAAGAATATTGTGTAAAATTTTCAAGACGAAATATTAAAAAATACGGCAATGGCAGCAATTATTCGGACGTATCTCGGAAAAAAAGGAGAATTGCGGTGTCCATCATAACTTGGTGCCAGATCATCTGAAATCAAAAAATCAAAGTTTATTCGTTAGATAATAGATTTTCCCAAGTAACGCTGGGAGGGTTTTTTGAAATTTTAATTTTTCAATTTTTTGGAACACTTTGAAGGGAAAAACCCGATTTTTTGCGAAAAATATCGACTAATTTGTTATTAAAAAATAAAAATTAATAACAAATTTCAAAAAAACTCTCCAGCGTTACCTTGTAAATTATGTACAGAAATAGTGTTCAAAATTTCAAAAAGATCGGTGCAGTAGTTTTGAAGTTATGATGGACACCGACTTTGAAAACGTGTGATGGGGAAAACGCTTTGAAGTTTTGCACACTGTAAAATTCAAAATAAAACTCAACACTTATTTTATACTTACACATAATCGTCGATGCCATGTTCACACAGCAAAGAGCTTTCATCATCAGCATCTTTTTGTCCTTGTCTACACAACACTCTTCCAATACAATAGCACGTCCGGTAGTCCTCAGATGAGCGCGTCTCTCAGCTGCCCGAGCAGGTATAGAAAACCAGTCTGAGTATCGCTCAAATGTTCATAATTTCGTCAATTTTGCTCCGATTGACTTGAAATTTTGACACAATATTCTTACGATGTTATACATTCGTTTAAAAAATTAAAAATAAAATGCAAAAAAAATAATTTAAAAACCTTACCCCCCCCTTAAATGAAATCAACAGCCGTGAATATTAATATCTTGATTAAGATGACATATATATCATGACATCAAACGTTTGAGTTTTAACAGCGTGGAATGCCACGTCAAAGTTGGAACGCTTTCGAAGAGTGCCGTACATGGTTGAAGAGGAATTTAACAGAATAAATATTAGGCAAAGAGTGAATGCAGAAAGAATAGATCATTAAAGGGGGGAATTAGAGGCATGCAGGGCGACTTATACATGCTATAATAGCTTCAAAAACGATGCTGCATGCAGTGCGTAATATTATCATATTTCCAGTTTCAAAAAATAACGAAATCGTTTGAAAAAACGTAAAAGGCTAGCTGCGAGTAAATTTTGGATATAATTCAATCAAGAGTGTTTTAGCTCCTGGCTAGCTTTAATTTAAAAAAAAAAAAACTTTGTTAACCTTTGATTTATTCCATTCTTCTCTTCTCTTATTCTCTCGTTAATAATATTATTTTTGTTCTCAGCGGAACCTATAACCGCTAGAGAATGCCTCTCCAGGTGGCGGTTAGGGGAATGCTGGCCAGATATGGAGGGTAGGAGGGAAATTAAATACCTCTCGCGGACCAACAGGTACCCAGAATGGGCGGCTACACGCAGCGTCTGTTCCCTGGTCAGGGGCGGCTGACCTTGACCCTGGTAATGGAAGCTGCACTATCAATAGTCGAAGATGAATGACATCAGATGGGCTCGATTGCAGGTAATAAGAGTTGAATTATCAACGGTACGGTTGTGGCACATCAGAGAACCACCACAATCAGATCTCTTGGTACAGTGGTCGGCAAGGTCATTAGTCAAAAGAGCCGAATATCGGTAGTACAACGATTTAGATTTCTTTTGAGAGCCATTTTTTTTTACAAGATTCCTGTTTTCAGAAGTCGATTAAAATTTGGTATACTGAATTAAATTGTGCGCAAACTTTATAATAGTCTTATTTATTTTTAGAGAAATTTAAAATAAATTAATTTTGATAATTATTATTAATGAAGTTTAAAATGAATTAAATTTTAATAAATATTATTATAAGTGAAATATAAAATAAATTAAATTTTAATAAATATTATTATCAAGTTCTGTGCATGAACTATTTTTAGTGTGACAGCTGTTTCGGCTTGCAAGGCCATTATCAAACAGTGGATATACCACGTATAATCGACTTATTTATGAAATTTTAAGTTACCCCTCCCCCTTTAGAGTAGGTCATTAGATATTTTTGGTGAAACCCTATATTTATGTTCGTTTTTTCGTATTTATTAATGAAAATTGTTATTATTATTTATTAAAATTAAAATGTGAACAATGGTTTTGCATTTGAAAGTTTGAATATGTCAGGTTTGTATGTTGTTGTTTTTAATTTCAGGCATGATTCCAGATTCTCATCAATAAGACGAGTTCTCAATTTACTTTTGATAACTTTTGATACTTTTGATGCTTGTAAAAATATTGTTCACATGAATATGTAGAGCCGAATAGTGGAAGAACAAAATACTAATTTTGATATTTAACTATGACACATTGACTGATTGAAAATAGTATTAAAATTTTATTATATTAAAAGGAATTGTACAGTTGCCGGCAAACTTCTTGAAATTCTTTGGCGTAGTGGGGGAACGCGCAGAAGACAAAATTTGGGTCTCGTTGGTGGAATGGTACATGCGCAAACTTCCCCCCACTACGCCGTAAAATTTCAAGATGTTTGCCGACTACTGTACCTATTTTAAACACGCCATTCGTCAAAGGGCCGCACGTGGCTCGCGAACCGCAGTTGGCGACAACCACCCTAGAACAATCAGTACGGATGATAATCGCCAGTACGATCGCCGACCTCCGATGGGAGATGGCACTATTAGAGGAAGAATTCTCTTTTACTGGTTAATTGGCACAAATCGCTCTCTAAGGGCGAAATTAATATTTTTCCACGCATAACTGACTTAATTTAAAAATTAATTCTCCCATCTTGGACACGGTCGATGGTCGGACATCCGCGATGTGAAGTGCTACCAGTGGCGTGCTGCGCACACAAGCTAAAAAGCTTTGCATTAGGGAGCTCTATAAATAAACAATTTAAAAAAAAATGATTGTATTATTTGTATGTATCTACTTATATTATTTGATTAGGTAATTACACCTACGTGTTTCGGAAAAACCTTTCCATCGTCAGGGTGTTATATATATATGTCAAAATATCAAAATGAAATAATTATGTAATCTCAATCTACAATGTCTCTCTGGCAATCTACAATGTTGCTGAATCTATTGAATTTTTTTTAAATTCATTACAGTTCATTAATTACAATTAATAAATAATATATCCATAAACTCGAACTATTTCTATTTATATGAATACGAATTAATTTTAAGTGCTGTGTGATTAAGAATATCCAAAACGACATCATAAAATGTTTGACTGTTCACCATTTTCTCGTTTGTCGTAATATTGAATTAAGTCCCATTCCCGATTTATTTATATATAAACTGTTTTCGAAAAATATTAGACATTTTTGCCGTAGTAATGCATAAAATAGGTACCTATTATACACATACATATTATATATTTTTTTATATACAGAGTGTAACAGAGCTAGTCCATAATACTTTACAGGTAGATTTCTACTTTAATTACGAGTCGAAAATGTTCTAGCAACCATGATCTAATATGAATAGTTATGGAGGTATGCGACATCAAATTTTGCATTTTTTAAAAAGATTTCTAACTTATTTTATGTAAAACATTGTACTATCATTACAGTATCTTATATCGAATATTAAATATTCATTCCCTTTAATACAAGTCAAAAAAAATGATGAAAACCTTTCAAATCCAATTGGAAAGAATCCAATTGGAATTTCTGCAGTGTTTTATTTAACTTGCATTAAAATCAATGAATTTTTCCTAATCGATATACTTATTATTTACTATAATGATAGTTCAACTTTTCGTTAAAAAATAAGTCAGAAATATTGAAAAAAAATGTAAAATTTGATATTACATAAGTTATATAATTATAATTATTGATATTATTAGGTCTTAGTTGCTTGAACATTTTCGAACGAACATGAACGAATTAAAGCAGGAATCTGCCTGTGAAGTACTGTGGACTATCTCTGTTACACCCTGTATATAGTCGGTAATAGTTTATATTTACTGCACGCCACTGTGTGATACGCCTTTTCTTGTTCTTAGTTATTAGTCATTATCTCTGGTCAAATGAATTATGGTATGGTAAATTATGTAACGTTAAAATGTTACATCAATGGCCCAAGAGGCGCTGCAGTAGGTAATTTTATTTAATATTTTTCTTACGGTATACCCGGTGTCAAGAATGATTTTTTGTAGTTTTCACACACGTGCCCGTAAGCACTAAGTACCAACTGTAAATTAAATTGTTTTTAACTGTACCTAAAGATTAAATTGTAGTATCGAGCTTGCTAGCTTAAAAATATATTTTGCAATAACAATTTTATCAAAACCCTTTCTGGTTCTGACAACAACTTTCTGGTTCGCATTATTGCTACGTCGGATGAAGGAGCAAGGGGTTAATTTTTGATTGTTGACTTTGAGTATGCTTATTTATGAGCACGCTAATAATGAGCAAGTGTGTACAGTTGTTAGGGCATGCTAGTTTTGAGCATGCTAATGAGCATGCCAGTAATAAGCATGTATATCTGTACCTTAAGCCTTGAGATCCAAGTGCCAAGTGCAATTTGGAGAATATAAATGATGGAATGAAAGTAGACTGAATGCGGTAGAAATGCGGTCACTAAGACGCTTGTGTGGAAAATCTTTGGTCGATAGAGTAAGGAATGGACAAATTAGGAATAGAGGGCGTCCGCGAAAGACCTGGCATGACCAGATACAACAAGCGTTTGAGGATGGCCCCGTTAAAAGCAGCAACAACCGTAGAACTTGTATGAGAAGATGTATGAATGTGTCTGAAGCAAAAGTGTGGATAGAAGAGTGTGGCGTTCAATCCTCTCTGCCTACCCCTGCGGGGAAACGGCGTGATGGTTAGTTAGTTAGTTAGTTAAATGATGGAAATTGAATCTACTCAGAGTTTTATGGCCGATGGTTGGTATCCACGTATGAGATTTTTATGAGATTATCTCAGACAAGCATTATGTTCCTTTGAGAGTCTTATTATTTTCGAGAAAAAATTATCATTATATCTTCACGTCTTGGGATATTATTATCGTTAATAAAAACAAATACATGGGACGTACATATTTATGTAGGTGCATTTCAATTTTCTTAGTAGTTTAAGAGATGAAAAGAAAATATAGCAATATTTTAATAATATTTGAAATATTTAAAAAAAAAAATTCCCGTTGTCAGGACAAAGATAATAAAGCACTCAACAAAAATATACGAGACGCACCTAAATATTAATGTACGCATTAAGTTTCTATGAGAAATATCAATATAAATGTCAATATTTATTTATTATAGCGGAAATATTGATGGGACAGAAACAATAAAAGAAAAAATGGCGACTTACTTAATATTGTGATATATGTGAAATGTACCTACTGTAAAAAAATAATAACAAAAATGGCTTTAATTTAATATTTGGATACTGCAGAAATTAGTGGACGTATGCGAAATAAACTGATTTTTTATTATAATTTAATATAATTCCAGCTGTTCATACCCGGCGTTGCACGGGTTAAAGTTTAAGTAGAATATAAATTTCTGTTTAATCAAGGCTAGGATGGATAGGATGTCCACGGAAGAAATGCGGCTTATTTCTTCCGCCAGGAATATGTACGCTAAATTTGGGTCCAGTCGGTCGAACGGTACAGATTTTAATGGAAATTATATCAGCAGTGAGTAAAAGGGGAGGGGGGAAATGTTGCCTTTGTTACCCGCCGGGTCCTAAAAATAAGTATCCCAAATTTGGGTCAGATCGGTTAAACGGTATAGATTTGTATGAAAAATATGTCAGGAGGAGAGGGAGGGGTAAAGGGAGAGGGGGGAAATGTTGCCTTTGTTACCCGCCGGGTCCTAAAAAATAAGTATGCAAAATTTGGGTCAGATCGGACAAACGGTGTATATTTGTATAGAGAACAGACAGACAGACAAGCATTGTTTGATATTTATAGATATAAATGCTATAAATGCTCGTTTTCGAATGCAACGTTCTGGCAAATTTTTCGATTGCAAACATACGCAGGCTGAATTTTTTATATATACCTATATATATAATAGGCCTCTCTATCCTCTCTCTCTCTCTCTCTCTCTGCTCTCTCCCTCCCCACCATCGAGATGCGCCACTCGGCATCTGAATATTTAGAACCGTCAACCATGTCGGTTTCCCTAGACCTACGTCTTCACTATTATTTATCACACCCGCAAACCACCCACAAGAAAAGCCCCATCCCTACAATTTCTCTCCAGCTATCTCCCTTCTATAGTGATATATCCTCTCTCTCTCTCTCTCTCTTCTCTCTCTCTCTCCTCTCCCTCTCTCTCGTCCCTCTCCGTTTTTTGTGGTACTCTAACCCAGTTTCCTGCCACGTTACGAACGTTACTAGAATTTAGGACGGACGGACAGACGAGCGGACGGACGGAGATACAACGAAATTATTATAATTGGGATTAAATAATAATCAGGTGTTTATAAATTGATTTGCAATGATTGTGATTATTTTTATACAGGAAAAACATGTAAAAGTTTTGATGAAAACACTTGAGGTGTTTAAGTAACAATAATTATTCCGAATTATATCTATGTAATACTAGCTGTTCGTACCCGGCGTTGCACGGGTTAAGGATTAAGTTCAAAACAAATTTGTGGGGGGAAACAAAGGTTTGATTCGAACGGTATAGATTTGCATCGAAAATATATCAGGGGAGGAGAAAAGGTAAAAGGGAGGGAGGAAATGTCACCTTTGTCACCCGCCGGGTCCTAAAGTATAAGTTTACAAATTTCCGATCGGTCGAACAGTACAGATTTGCAACGAAAATATATAAGGGGAAGGGAAGAGTTAACAGAACAGGTGGGGAAAATGTCGCATATGTTACCCGCCGAGTCCTTAAGAATAGGTTTTCAAATTTTGAGTCCGATTGGTCAAACAGTACAGTTGCATCGAAAATATATCAGGGGGAGGGGAGGGGGTAAATAATAGGGGGAAATGTCGCCTATGTTACCCGCCGGGTCCTAAAGCATAAGTATGCAAAGTTTGAATCGAATCGGATAAACGGTATAGATTTGTATAGAGAACAAACAGACAGACAGACGGACAGAAATTGAGTTTTATAGATATAGATAAATATGCAGCACATCCTAGCCCGCGTGAAACCATCGAGTACTTATAAATTGACACTTATTAATACTTATTAATTAAGTACTTATTAATTGACACCCAGATTTCGACGAAGTCCCCGAAAAGTCCAAGATTCCATCTTCGTCTCTGTGAGACATCTATAATTATTTATCTTTATCAATGTTGATCCCTCCGGGGATAACAACCCGTAATTTTGTTACCTTAAACATTTGAGTACGCTCTAAAAATACCGCAAAAAAACAATTGTTTACTGGATATTGACAATGGCTATGTAACTATGCGAAATTATGCTTTGTGCAATGTGAAAATGTATGTTTTGTAGATGTGGCTGCAAGCTATTTCTAGGTTGCGGCTTGTAATGTGGTCATGGTTCGCTGAAGTTAAATCATTTTCATCATAAATTTAATAAATTGAAGATAATGGTTTTTGCTTGCATTATGAACGCGAGAAATTCATTTATCAAATGGTTTTGATGGAGGTGCGTAACCAGGAAACAATTTGAGTGTCAAATTCGATAGTGCAGTTACATTTGTAGAAATGATATTATGCACTTGGAGCAACGATTCAGCAGAGAGATTGTTGACCCAGACAGAAGACGTCAATTTACCACCAAGACGATATCAATCTAGAACCCATGTAATGCAGTGAGGTAGTGGACTATTCAGATCTGCTGTTGTCAAAGAATGTTTCGATCAGTAGCGTTAGGTACTAAAAAAATTAGGTCGCAATATACGATTGGGCTCCAATGTAAAATTGAAGGACCCATGTATTCAGGTGTCTCGTAGCTAGTAGCAACAACTTCAGGGGAGTCTACTTCATTCAATTTTGATTAGAAAATATTATTTACATTTTGTGTGTTGTTCGACAGTTACGGAAATAAGCGACTTATTTTCCGTAAATTTTGGACTATCACTAGAACAACGTATATGGAATATTAAAAATTTTGGTATTTTCTTTCCCCCCCCCCCCCCCATGGATTAGGATAACATCATCGACCCACCTTTTTGAGGCCGACCTTTTTCTTATTATATCCCACGGTCTCCATTGTAAAATCCTGAATGCGCATCTGTAAGTTCCTTGTTTAGCGACATGTCCGGCCCAATGCCATTTCAATTTGGTAGTATGATCCATAATATCGATTGGAATTTAATTTCTTCGTTTCTTATTTTGTTTCTAAGACTTACGCCTAGCATTTGTCTCTCCGTAAGTCGTTGTGTATATTTTAGTTTGTGTACAGTATAAGCAGTAGTGAATATTCGTATTCGCCGAATATCATCACGAATATTAAAAACAAACTATAACTGAACGCAACGCAAATTACGGTTTGGCTGTGCACCGTGTATCCGAACACACCTACGCACTCTATTACAGGGGATTCCCCTTTGGATTTGTTGAGTTCCCAAGTTGTCAATAGTTACTTGTTTCACAGCATGAGTTCTTTCATCTAGTTTCATTGGGTTATTAATAAGGTTAGGTGCTCATTTCATGTAGTTTTTGTTTTGAAATACGTATTGTTCGTTCCATTTTATTTCCGTTGTGTGTAAAAGTGTTAACTCTTATAAAATAATTTCAAATTAAATCTAATAACATGACCTCTCGTAAGCGTGAAAAAGTAATATTTATTTTCCACCGCTGGGAATGTACAAACGGATAAAAGAAATGTTGTCCTCTTTGAACAAAAATTTTGCGACGGTAAATTTTAATTATTATATCTTTTAGTAAAAAAAGATTAGTGGTGTATTATTAAGTAGTATTCTTTGCATCACTAATTAGCAGTCATTAATTACTAGACAATCACAATACGTAATCACAGGGAGAATACAATCAATATTTCAAAGACTTTTGTTTATACTTCCTTTCTTTTAACTCGTAGCGTCTGCTTGTCTGCCGAAAAACTTTGGATCAATTTTTAAACATTTTCCTGTGATCTAATCGAGCTGAAACTTTGCAGGCAGACTCGTGGCGACGATAAAAGTGATCTAACACATTTTCGTTTTAAAAAATTAATTATTATAGTATAATTTTGGATTTTTTGAAAATTTTTATTACTCCCTTTTGCAGCGTCGCACGACTCGAGTCCGACGCGTGGAGTAGGCGCGAAACCTGTTTCAACTAGTAAATGAGAAAGGGAGTATAATAAAAACTTGTTTTTTATGGGTTAGTTTTTTAATTCATAAGAACTTTGTTTTTAAGATGATGGTCGGTCTTCGCCCTATTGGTCTTGAATTCTGCAGGGACGCGAGTGTCTGTTGTTCAGTTATTATTTCCACATGACTCGACCGGCTCTCAATTTTAGCCTTTCCAATTTTATTAAATATCTGACGCGTAGCTCCTTAAACAAATCCAACTCTCTCGTGTGGAAGTCAAAATTTTGAAACGGTACCTAGATTCACATACCTAGGATCCCTGATAACAAGCAACAATAATACTACAGAAGAGACCCAGACGCGCATAGTGAGCGCAAATCGCTGTTTTTTCCGCCTACAAAAGCAGATAAAATCCAGACTGCTGTCCAGAAACACCAAGATATTAGTGTACAAAACGCTTATTAGGCCAGTGCTCACGTACGCAGCTGAGACGTGGGTACTAACTAAGAGGAATGAGCGAGCACTGGACGTTTTTGAAAGGAAAATTTTGAGGCGTATCTTCGGACCGGTTCTAGAAAATGGACTTTGGCGCAGACGTTACAACAATGAGCTCTATACTCTATTTAAGGAGCCAAACGTCACAAAATTTATAAAACTGGGAAGACTTCGGTGGCTGGGTCACGTGGAGAGAATGTCCGAGCATCAAGCACCAAAGTCCCTGCTGAACTCAAGGCCAATAGGGCGAAGGAGCTTAGGAAGGCCGAAACTAAGATGGAGTGACAACGTCCTCAAAGATATCTCTGCCTTAGACCTTCGAAACTGGAGAGAGCTGGCACTAGACCGAGATGAGTGGAGGAAAATTATTGAGGAGGCCAAGACCCACTAAGGGTTGTAGTGCCAAGAATGATGATGATGATGAGCTCCTTAAACAAAATACAGAGGTCATTATTGTAGCATCTGCGCTAAACTTCACTATCTAGAATCGGTCAAATGCGCGCTTCAAATTTTTTTTTTGAAAAACGTCCAGTGCTCGAAAGTTTTTCTGAGTAGGTAACCTACTCATGTCTCAGAAGCCTATATTAGCACTGATGAGTGTTTTGTACACTAATTTAATACCTATTTCTGGATAGCAACCTGAATTTGATTTGATTTTGGAGGCGGAAAAAACGTCGATTTGCGCTCAATATGAGCATTTGCGGCGTCATTTTTTATCTCTCATCAGAGATTCTAAACTATACGTGGTATATAATAGTTTTGGCTTTATGAGAGTATTGCGGTTTGCTGGGTGCGTCTAACAACCAAGTATTTGGTCTTCTGCCGATTTACCATCAGACTTTGGTAGAAATTTCAAGATTTTAAAAAAGTATAACGCAAGGCCTCAGTAGTTTTATAAACTTGATATGTGCTAGATGAATGCCTCGGAACATAGCTCCCGTTTCCGACTACTCGCTACGTATCAACAAGGGAGAATTGCATTTGATCATGAAAATGTACTGAAATTAAAATGAACATCTAGCTAGAATACCGTGCCATAGTCGGCCTTCCACCGAAAGCTGCGCGCGTACGACTGAAGGGCGGAGCGCCGAGCCGCTGAACTTACGTGGTATCCCCTCTCCCGAAAAATGCAGTGGTGGCGTTACGCTATTGGCGGAATGCCCAACAGGCGGCTCGTGTACGGCGTTTTTCGAGGGAATAAAAGAAAGGTCGTTTTGGTGCCTAACCAAGTAACCCGGTCGCTGAAGAAGAAAGAAGAAAGAAGAAAGAAGAAAGAAGAAAGAAGAAAGAAGAAAGAAGAAAGAAGAAAGAAGAAAGAAGAAAGAAGAAAGAAGAAAGAAGAAAGAAGAAAGCAGAAAGAAGAAAGAAGAAAGAAGAAAGAAGAAAGAAGAAAGAAGAAAGAAGAAAGAAGAAAGAAGAATGAAGAATGAAGAATGAAGAATGAAGAAAGAAGAAAGAAGAATGAAGAATGAAGAATGAAGAATGAAGAAAGAAGAAAGAAGAAGAAAGAAGAAAGAAGAAAGAAGGAAGAAGAAAGAAGAAAGAAGAAAAGGCACCAGCCCCAGCTCCTCTGCCTACCCAGCGTTACAGGAAGAAGATTATCCAGAAGAAAATACCTATCTTACGATAAGCTAACTACGCCGCGAAGGAGAATTCATAGACGACCGGAAGATTTCGCCAACGGAAAACTACCTACCAGTTCCGGCGGGCGGAATAACGAGCTTCAGCGATTGCTACGTACTGATATCTGATTGGGCTGACGCCGCAGAGCTATACTTTCTCGAGCAGATTTCGAGATTTATCGACGGAGGACTACCTACCAGTTCCGGTGGACGAAATAACGAGCTGTAGTGATTGCTACGCACTGATATCTGATTTGGCTGACGCCGCAGAGCTCCATCTTCTAGAGCAGACTTCGAGAATTATCAACGGGGACGAAGAAAAACCTCACCAAACCAATACCTATCATACGATAAGCCAACTACTTCACGACGGAGAATTTATAGATGACCGAGAATTACCAACGGAGCACTACCTACCGATTCCGGCGGATGGAATAACGAGTTTCAGTATTGCTACATGCGGATATCTGATTGGGCTGATGCCATAGAACTTCAACTTCTCCAATCCACTTCGAGATTCGTCGACGGAGATCATCGGACATTTCCAATTTTTTTTGGAATACCTACTTCAGTACCTACTACTCCATAATATCTGATTGAGCTGACGACGCAGAACTTCAACTTCTCCAATCCACTTCGAGATTATTCGACGGAGATCATCAAGAATTTCCAATTTTGGGAATACCTACTTCAGTACCTACTACTCCATAGTATCTGATTGAGCTGACATCGCAGAAATTCAATTTCTCCAATCCACTTCGAGATTCATCGACGGAGATCATCGGGCATTTCCAGATTTCTTCGGAATTGCCAACTTCAGTACTTACTACTCCACATTATCTGATTGAGCTGACGTCATAGAACTTCAAATTCTCCAACCTACTTCGAGATCCATCGACGGAGGTCATCGGGCATTTCCAGATTTCGGAAATACAACTTCAGTACCTACCTACCTACCTACCTACCTACCAATAATTTCGGATCGAGCTGACGTCATAGAACGAACTTCAACTTCTCCAACCTACTTCGAGAACCATCGACGGAGGTCATCGAGCATTTTCAGATTCCGGAAATACAACTTCAGTACCTACCACCTACCAATAATATCTGATTGAGCTGACTTTACGGAACTTCAACTTCTTCACCCAACTTCGAGATCCATCGACGGAGATCATCGGGTATTCCAAGTCTTCGGAATACCTACTTCAATACATATCATCTAATACTATCTGGTTGAGCTGACGCCGGAGAACTTCAACTATCTTCAAGATTATTCGACGGAGATCACCAGCAGACAGCCTCGCAACCACACCGGACAAGATCATCACTTTATTTGATCTTATTTTGTTTGCTCTGTATAATTGATTTTGTTAATAAACAGGCTAGGATTTCAGAAGTACCGCGTTTCACTGGTCCCATTAATGTTCCATCATATCAAATTTAAACAACGTTTATTTATTTAATTAATTTAGGATAAATTATAGAAGTCTCACAGACACGAATATATTTCTATATGATAAAAGTGGATGGAAGTCCTGTATGAGCTGGCTTAGGTAAGTGATCACTCTACCGAATGCAACGTTCACCAATTTCATCGTAAGAACATCCACACATTATCAAATTTTTGAAAGTTCTATATATAGTTCAAGAAACAAACATTTCATATATTGCACTGACCTCTGCTAGAGACATCTGTTGTTATTTTTTCTCATTTACAAGTTAATACCTATATCGATTTCGTAACTGGTAATGATACCTCTAGGTATATTTTATTTTTCAAAGTGGAGTTTTTTTTTAGCAATATTCCTTATTAAAGTATAAATAATATTCTTTCGAATTATTACATATATCTACTAGAATACGCCAGAAAAATCATTTTTTTCAATTTTTAACTCCTATTATTTGATTAGGTATGCGAGTTTTAAGGCGGCTTGTCGGCCTCTTTACTGCTATTGAACACCACTGGATGACTGCATTCGTCCAGCGAATGCCCGTCCTCCGGCATGTGGCTTGCCCATTTCCGTATCATATTCTCAGCGCACTCAATTTAATAATTATGTTTAGGTTAATAAAAATTGCTTTCTACGCAACATCTATCATTCGAATTAATAAGATCCGATGATCCTGACGGATGGGAGATATAGGTATTTAAAAAATCTTAGATTAAATTTCATTTCCTCTGCATACCGTACAAATTGGCCCACTCCATAACCGCATACTTGATAATCCAGATGTAAAATTGATGTCAATACAAAAAAACGCAAAGTATGTCATTTAAATATTAAATGTCTGCCAAATTGCCGCGTGAAGTGATTTGATAATCTGACGTCTGAAGAGAACATCTGAATATTAAAATTTTCGTAATAAAAAATTCGCATTCTATTTTAAAAAAATCGCGTTCTTTTACGAATTTTACTATGAACCTGTTTGCATACGTAGTGCCTACTGTCAAATTCGCTGAAGGCTAATTTTTTAGTACGAGTTCATTCAGCTCATTTGGTTGTCGGATTTTGGACTAGCCGTACGTCGAACCGGCGGCAAATCGGAAAGATTAGTTCCGAGTAAAAAAAAATAATACGATGTATTTTTAAATCAACCATTTACAGTTTTCGCTTACAATTTTAATGTCGACTGTTTATAATAATTTTCTACGCAACATGCCGGTCCATTTAAACGAGTTTAATTTACAAAAATCTATCCGCAGATGACGGCATTCGAGCATTTCATTTGCAGATTTAGGTAGAAATGGCAGATATGCGTTTGGCGTTTGTTTTCGTGTTGTGTGTTATTTCGAATTCCATTATTTTTTGTGCTTCTGAAATTTTGAAATTGGAAACGCAGTCTATTTTCTATGGTTTGGCGTTGACGGCTTCGAGAAGAGGCGACAGGGGCACGTCGTGTCAGAGACAGTTGTCAGATGTCGCCACTTCCGTAATAAATAATACAAGATGGGCCGTAAAATGTAAGTATAATAATTGTTTAAATATTAATTGACTAATAACAGAGACCAGATATTGAATAACTGTTCCTTTTTATTTGTTAGTAGGTATTCTAAGAATACCTTCTGATTAGTTTTTTGTTTATTTTCTAAAATTTTTGAAGATATTTTGAAGTATTTTACTGGGTTAAACCTGAATTGACCTGAATATTGATTTTCGGGATTATGTGTGGAATAAAGAAAACTTCAAATATTTATACTTGATATTTTTATATTTTGTTATTCCCCGTAGTAACCGACCGATGTTTCGGTTTCGGACAGTTTCGGCCGTTTCAGCTAAAAAACTAGTTTTTGTTAACTAAACTAAACTAAATCGGCCGAAACATCCGCCAGTAATGCCTAATATTATTTAAAAATAATAACTTAAATATTACATTAAATGTCATATTACATTAATGTTTAAAGTGTCTGTAATTTTAAAATATCGTTTTTTTTACGAAGTTTATACCTACTTTAATTACTTACCTACTGATTGGTTATATTATTGCTATTGTTCAAAAAATACTACTAGAAAAGAGTTGATTTGTCTGAAGTTTTAAGATTGCTATTGTGATATTAAAAAAAGATTTAGAGTAGATATTATTAAGACTATAAGAAATTTCGCTTATTTTTTCACTAGAATAAATTTAGTATGCATCTTTCTAGGTAATATGTCAAAATATTTTCTACTAATTAAATAGATGTATTTTATATTAAAAAATACATTCTTATTGTGAAATTGCAATTTTTCAAAACAAAGTTCTGTGAATTTTTTTAAAACCAAATTTATTAATCAATCGAGTAGCTTGTTGGTCTTGTGGTTAGGACACTGGCCTCGTGATCCAAAGGTTGCGGGTTCGATCCTCACTCCAGACTAGCAAGTTAGTCCTATTTTCATAGTACAAGCGCTTAGCTTAGTTTGAAAATAGTAAGAATATTGATGTGACACGTATTTCCGTGTTCACATCTCTATTTTTTTTAAAAAAAAAAAAAAAAAATTATAAAGACTTTCAGAAAAATCAAATCAACGAAAAAATATTTGGAATTTTTTTCCTTTGAATGATTTTTCTGCATGTCCTAATTGATTAATAAATTTGGTTTCTTAAGGTGTATTTTACTTGATTTAACCCTTAGAAACATTCTAGATTTCAGGGTAGAATGTAAATTTTAACATGTTTAAATAAGTTTCGGTTTCGGCTGAAAATTTAGTTTCGATCGGTCTCTATTTCTCAGTACCTTAACATCTATATAACCCGTGAAAAATGACAAACTCTTAATGTTTAAATTTCAGTTTTACATTAATTAAAACACATAATTCTTTTCTATAAAGTTATTTTATATTTAATTTCTTTTTGTAAAATAGGTATGTTAGAAATTTTCATTTATTTCAATTATGGGTCAATATTTTTTTAATATTCTATTCAATGTGCTTCAGTTTTTCACAAAATGCTAATTAAAATCTTTTGTGAAATCGTAGTCAGTGACGGACATTGTTGCATAGAGAATTATGTATTTTGTTGCTTTTGCTTCTTATACTTCACAATTTTATATCTCATCATTATTTGGTTGCGTTAGTGACAGGCATTGCTACATAGAGAATTACATATTTTGATGACTTTTACGCTTTAATATGCCTTTTCATCAATATATAACTTTTAAAATGATCAATCTTGTACATAACTTACATTTTAAACCTATTGTTATTCTATTTCTGGTATTATTATTTTTAAATAGAAATGCACGAATGGAATATGTGTCACATCAATATCCTTACTATTGAAATAGTCTTACATTTTTTCAAAACGCTCGTGCTTTGAAAGCAGGACTCTGCTGTTCTCCCGGAGTGAGGCTAGAACCCGTTGTATTATAAAAAAATACTTTTGTTTAGCTTTGTGGCTATTCTACGTATGAAAGGATAGCCTAAAAATGATTCTAGTATAATTTAAAAATAAATTATTTGTATATGTAGGTAGGTATCCGGGTTGCGGATTAACTGGGGCAATAAAAGATTCTGTTTTTTTTTTTAATATTTCGAAATTCCTCATAAAATGTAAAAATATTTTTTGTATCAACTAAACATATTAATATTAATTAAATATAAACCTTGTGAAAAAACAGAAATGAACAACAACAACATGTAGAAATCTTAAATTATGGAATTTGGGGAATCCTCGTTAATGGCAATACTTTACACAAGTGGTACAATAAAAAAAATACAATAAAGTAAAATACAATATTGTATTTTCTTGTGGAATAATTTGGAGTTGTGTGCAAATTTTGCATTAGTGTTATCATGCAACAAATTTTACGCACAACAAGTGAACGCATTTAATTATTTTCCATTTTTTTATGTTCATATTTTTTCCATTCTCTTATTTTTTTATGTTCAATATTGTAGTCTTGTTTCTTACAGCTGAGTGCGATTTGTAACTATTTTCCATTTTTTTTTGCGGAGATTATCTGGGTTTATTTCATAGGGGTCATTTTATTCTCCTACCGTTCCAGATAATTAAGAGTTATTATAAATAAAAATTGAATATTTATTAACCTTACAGTGCTGGACGCTTCAGGAGTACCGCAAACCGGTCTCTACTGGGGCGGAACATTTTGGTTGGGCTCCCAATCTCAGTGCAAAATTTACACCTCCGGAAAAAAGATGTCGATAGCACCTGACAGGGTTGTCCATTATCCAGACAGTGTACCTCCATTCCCAATTGCTTATTATGCTGCTTACTTCAAACATGATTCAAATATACAAAAGATGATTTACTGGAGAAATGAGGTAACTCTCAGTACTCAAACTAACTGAATATGTATAAGAAACTAAAATTTCTCCATCTTCTTGTGCCTTATTTGTTCAATGGAAGTTGGCTATCTTCACTTTGAATATTGTGATTTTTAAATGCTCTATAGACTGGCCAAACCATAGGTTTTTCAGCCATAATGTTCAGGGCCCCGATGTTCAGCAATCTTTCCCTGCTTATGAGATGTAAGATCGGATATTTCTGCGAATATCTAATTGACCGAGATACTATAGTTTTCGAATTTTTATAGCTTTAATTACTAATTTGCATGCATGGACAACAATAAACATCGTCATCATCATAACTAAGCTCTCAAGATTGCTGTAAAACTAAAAATTAAATTTTAACAAATTTCTTAACATACTATATTTATAAAAAATAAAACTTAATAAATATCTGTACCGTACGATTATCTCTCAGGATCTAGTCACTCTCGGTTTATGCTTACCGTACTCCTGTTCCGAGTGGGAAATATCGGAACTTCTTCAGGAATATTTCAACACCAGGGTCCTCATTCACCAGCATGTGTACAACATGACATTCAAAATGGAGGGAGTCAAGAAGACAGATGAGGACATGTCTTGGATTTGGACACCAAAATATTCACTGTTTCTGTGAGTTCTCGTTGAGAATTAGATGAATCTAAAAATATAAAAGTCTCACAGAGATCAAGCAATTCATATGGGAAACGTATATGGAAGTCTTATAAGAGTAGGCACAGGGCTTATGACATGTATGAGCTGGCTTAAGTGATCAGTTTACACAATACAATGTTCGCAATTCCACCGTGAGAACATTCACACATTATTACATTTTTGAAAGTCGTATATACCTATGTTATTAATCTGTCTTCTTTTAAATATTTGAAGAGATTTCCAGTCCATTGAAGTAATTTCTATGACGTAGTATGCATAGATTTTGGCGCTGGTAATGGTGATAATATATTTTTAAAACGGAGCATTAAAGAATATTCTTTTTGATGTAGGTATATATGATATTTTTTCTGAATTATTTGATATATATGTACAGTTGAATACGTCTGAAAATGATTATTTTCAATTTACTAATTAATATTTTTTATGGTGGAATTGGTGAACATACATTATGTAAAGTGATCACAGCCAGCTTGTAAACGTCATAAGCCCTGTGGCCACCCTATAAAGACTTCCATACATTTCTTCGTCTCTGCAAGACTTCTATAATTTATCTTATTTAATGGTTGGCCCTATAAAGATTTCCATACATTTCTTCATCCCTGCGAGACTTATATAATTTATCTTATTTAATGGTTATCCCCTTGTGAACCAAATCCAGTTCTATTTTATCATTATAAAGAATAAGAATTATTTTTTCTTTATTTTTCAGAACAATATCGACATTGCTTGTCCTTTTCAACATTGTGGGAACAATTTACGACATTTGTTTTCACAAAGAGAATTTAATTATATCTGAACTAACCAACGGTAAAGCTAATGGTGCTACTGTTCACCAAAATGGTAAGAGTTAAGAGAGCCAAAACTTTTACTATTATTTTATTTAACAGTTTGATTTATTAATTTTTTTCCTCCACAAGGTTTTAAAAAAACGGAAGATAATGTTACAAATATTACCAGAATTCAGAAAATACTTCTTGGATTTAGCGTAACCCGTAACATAAGGACCGTTTTTAATCAAGAACATGAGAAAGATGTCTTGCTACCTCTTAATGGAATAAGGTAATTCGCAAATTTGGTTACATATACATCATATGTAAATTAAAAATAAATCTCCCCTAGTTAAATAGATCAACTACCAAGGGCCCATTGCATCAACTCGGATTATAGTAATCTTTCGTAAAAACTATAGATTTTTACCAAAACTGGTTTTCTGTAATGCAATATCAAAGTTTGCATTTTTTTTCAATATTTCTGACTTATTTTTTGCAAAACATTTGACTATCATTATAGCAACTTATATCTAATATGAAAAATTCATTCCCTTTAATACAAGTCAAATAAAATGATAAAAACCTTCCGATTTCAATTGGAATTTTTTCTGGGTTTTTATTAATTTTATTTATCTTGTATTGGAACAAATGAATTTTTCGTAATCGATTTAAGTTACTGTAATGATACTTCAATGTTTTGTAAAAAATATTGAAAAAAAATGCAAACTTTGATATTGCATGACTTCATAGCTATTGATATTAGGTTATGGTTGCTTGAACATTTTCGACTCATAATCAAGGCAGGAATCCACCTGTAAAGTATTGTAGACTAGCTCTGTTACACCCCATATATAAATTATTATGCCTATTATATTCATTTCAGCACCAATTATAATGTTGAAATAACTTCACTTCACAATGCCAACAGCTAAATTATAATAATTTTATTCATGTTATTTAATAAAATAAATATTTTAAGTAGGTAGCAAAATATAAACGATATCTTTTATGATTTTGTCAAAATCTTAAGATATTTTTATGTTTGTGGACCACGACGGTTTTACCCAATCCTGATTTATTGTATAAAATAAAACACCAAAAAGTCAACAAATGGCATTAAAAAGTCATTTTCACAAAAAAGTTACATTTTTTATTGTTTTTATCGAGGAGTCTTCAATTTATTTATTCAGATACATGGGATTTAAATTTTTTATTTAAAACAAAACCTTATTTACTAAATTTCACCAGTGTTGCACCATTAGAAACTTTATGTGATGAGGAAATTAATTAATTTAATGTTGTAATATTTTTTTAGAACAACGGCAATGTGTTTGATAGTACATGGGCACATTGTCATATACGGAATGGAAAAATATGAGGGAAAAGCGAAGATGCATTATTCCGTCGATGAGGTTGGTTCGCAAATGTTTCAAAATGCCAATCTTATTGTGGATACATTTTACTGTATAAGGTGAATTTATTTAAAAAAAATAATAATTACAAATATATTTGTTATATATTTTAAGTAATATCTTTTTCAATTTGTTTCATGAATTATTGATGGCAATTTTTAATTACTGGTTAAATAAGTTTGTTAAAATATATTAAGGTAGTAAATAAAGATTTATATTATGTTGTAGGATATTTGTTTAGAATTATGTAGTCATTTTTACAAACAAAGAGGTGCAGAGCGTGGACACTTTCTAATACTCCATTAGGCTTTCAAAGATTCACCTAATGAGCTGACATTAATTATTTGTTTATTACTTCAGAATTTGTGCAAATATTGCATTTTCATTATTAAATTGTATGGAAGTTTTTTTTTGCTCTCATTAGAGCATCATTATACTCATCATAATTTGTCACTAATTTGTAAAGTTAAATATCTATTATTTTAATTTTCAGCGGATTCTTACTTGGATACACATTTTTCAAAAAACCTGAAAACAATAAAAAAAATCCACCAAAGCTGAGGGAAACTGCTGAAGTTTTTCTACATGGATTGTGGAAGCGTTTCATGAGGTCTAGTTTATCATCTTCTCATACATAATATATTTTTCTATGGTGATATTGGCTAAGGTCAAATCTATTAATCTAGGAACTGTTGATATATGTATTTGGCAATAGCCAATGTGAAAAGTTTAACTGTATATCTTTTCTATGAGTTCAAAATTTGATCTGATATCACACTGATAAACTACTCTTCAATATTTACATGAAATCAGATTTTAAAAATTGAAAAAACTATCAGAACTTATATGTAAATAATATGTAACAAAATATTGTATCAAGCAGTAGGTTCTTTACTACATAGATGGCAGTGATTTATCATTGTCAATTTAAATATTCTGTGAAAATGATTTTTTCAATGGATATGTACACAGAATTGATAGCAATGATTTTAGTATATATTTATTTTTTCTTTCTATTTTCATTGTTTCATGTTATGTATTTCTGTGTCAAACAACCTCCAGGCATTATTATTCAAAGTTTTAACATAGAAAACATTTATTTAGCAGAGTCTCAGTAATATATAACCAACATTTTTATATACATTGTTTATTATTTTAACCTTTACGAGGCCCAGAATATTGATTCAGGACTTCTTAACAACACACCAGCCCAAATGATGGATCCTGCAATGGCAAATCAGAAACATAGAAAATTGCAGCGTATCCCAGAACTCAAACCAGAAGAATCAATACTTGTATTTTGCAGATATGTCTATTATATCATTTTATTTTATATATTATTTTATTTTATACTGTATAAAATAATATAGGTATGTGCTAGTTGTCTTTATTTCATTGTTGAGTCAAATGTTAACATTTAAAAATATTAACTCTTTTTTTGTTACTTTATTATTTAGATTGACGCCACTCTACATGTATGTGCTGCTATGGTCCCAAGTTCTAGGTGAATACATTTTCAGAACATCCTCCATTTGGAACAACGAGAGGATGGATAATTTGTGTTCTGAATACTGGTGGACTAATCTGTTGTACATTAATAACATATATCCCGGACTCACCACCATTTGCTTGTCCTGGGGATATTACTTGTCAAACGACATGCAGTTCTATATTGTGACAAGTCTTCTACTGTACATGTCCAGATAGTAAGTTAAGTTTGTCGATTACGTATTTCATTAAAGTTCTGATCATGTTATGTAATTTTAAATATACAGAGTTGATTTTTATTTATTTTGTTTTATTGAGTTAGTTCATAATAGGTACATGGTATATGAACTATTAGGAACATGGTTTTTTATAGTAGATGATTTTTCCAGTAGAAATTACATTTATTTTTAAACTCATTCTTTCTTCATTTTAATGCTTTCGGCCATCTCATAATACACTTTCATTCTAAACATTCTTCATACATTAAACGGTTCTGTGATTCTGTTTTTTCTTATGTAATAATCTAATTCTATTTACATTTCTGGTCTCATATTTATGTACACTTTTATTAAAAACAATCTCATCTATGCAATTTTTGGCATCCTGTTTGTATCGTTAAAACAAATGGTGTTTTTTGTCGCAGCTAACATTCACATCAGATGGAATTCAGGATGGTAGCCTACGTAATAAATATATTCTAAAGGAGTAAAAGTATTATTAACAATTTGAAACAATTGCAATGTGATGATACAAAATTAATAATTCGTTAGATTCCTCCATCATCTCCAAGCTTTCAATCGGTGACATTTCTAAACCATTTTTTTGCACTAACTTACTGACTTGAATAAAATTGCCTATCTATGTGGAATGTCAAAAACAGTATCTTGTTTCTTAAAATTCATTAAATCATTTCCATTTTAGTTTAAATCAATAAATTAGTGATAATAATGAAATCGACTTAAATTGAAAACTTCGACTAGATGATGCACAATTATTTGATTGTTAAAAATTATTTTCAGCTACTTCAAACTCTCTGCTCTGATAGGATTTTTAATATGTGCAGTGTCAGTAGTGTATACTGCCTACATCGTGAATTCAATGAGTTTCCAGCCATTGTAAGTACAACAATTCGTAATAATGTGTATGTATACACTGCATTTCACAGTTAAGTTTTCAGAAATGACTTCAGTGATCGCTGTTCTGTCATCCTCTCCACATAGCCCAAATACTGAAATCTCCTATTTTCATAAACCTTGAGGCGTTTATCTCATGATACAAAATTTAGAACAAATTGATGTAGCATTTTTGCCCATATTTATTTACTAAAACTGACCCAAAGGTGTGCCTCAAAATTTAACACAATATGCAGGTACATTTAAAGAATTACTGCTGCTTAAAATACAAAAAAAAAAAAATTACCATTTTATTGATTTTGTATTATTTCTAGCATTCATAGAATATATGAAACAGTAGATATCTTCTATTTTCCAACTTGGATGAGAATCTCGCCATATATTATCGGAGTATTCGGCGCCTACCTTTATTACTACCACAGAGACAAACTTCCCACAAACAAAGTAAGGCAATATATATTTGTTAATAAATCAGTTGATATTTCAACCCAATAAGTTACTAACAAATAAAATGATATTCTCAGGTTTCCACGGCCCTTCAGAATCATCTGCATGTAGTTTTCTTGGATATTCTGCCGACCTCTCTGGCCGACGTTTCAGATCCCACTGCAGGGTCCAAACACAAACCTAACACAAACTATGACACACCTTGATTTCGGTACGGTATTGCAAGCCAATACTTAACCTTAACGTCGACACATACTCATTACATCAACCCTGATGATGTACCCCGGGATCCGAAATGTCAGACAGAGAGGTCAAATATACACAGCAGAATATCTCAGAAAACTAAACACAGAAAATAAAATGATATTTGTTGATACATACATTGATCCTTCTCTGCTTCATCAATTCTATGTACAGATTTACACTTGCCCGTAGCTAGAGTCTAACAGTTATGAGAAAATTACAAAATGTACCTAGATCCTGTGTGGTTTAATTTTTTATTATTTTGTAGTCGGAGAATAGTGAAGATATCATAATAGTTTTTTATTCATTTCCTACTTTTTGAATTGTATTACACTTCGACTGCCTAACTAGGGATTACCTGTTTGAAGGCAGTCGACTATTTACGTAGCAATAAGAGAAGAATATAATTTAGTATACATTACAATAAATTTTTTAAATGAACAAATATATAATAAATTTAAATTTGATAAAATAATTAGCAGGTATACATTACAATAATTTTTTAAACAAACAAATATATAATAAAGTTAAATTTGATAAAATAATTAGGAACAGAAATACAGAATTATCGGTAAAGTAATGTAAAGCAAAAAGAGAAATCGAAATAAAATATAAATTACAAAATATAAAATAAATTTTTTAAATAAGCAAAAAACATTGATAGAAAATTACACAGCATTACAAAGGAATTCATTTCAGGGTTTTCTCAAATAGTTCTCGTCCGATTTCAATGAGCCACCCATTTAATTTAAAGTTATTCGGTATCAAATTATATATTTTTGGGCTAGGTTTGCATAATGTGTTTGTCCTAACTTCAAATTCTTTTTGTCATTTTTTAGCCATCCTTTGGTAGAATTTTTAGTTTGGTATTGGTGGTTTAATTGGACATAGCTATTTATTTTTTTATGAACATGTAAAATCACTTTGTGAATATAAATTTGTCTAGTATCCAAAACCCTAAAATCCCTATAGAGACATTCACTCGGATATCGAAATGGTTTTTTCATTATAACTCTCAGTAGGGCTATAATTACTGTAAAGTATGTATATTTAAGTGTATCTTTCTAATAGTCATGTTTTTATACACATAATAAAAGAATTTTACCTTCCATTAAAATTCCTATTTTGTTTCCCTCGACGCCTGGAATCCATTATGAGAGAACAGCCTGCTGTTTCGCCACTAGACACGCGTTCCTACCCCCTCTGATTCCCTGTTTGCGACAATTTATTCCCGCTGGTATCCCTGTTTCCGGTTTCGTCCGCGCAACGGTTTTTCTTTCATATGACTCATAATGCACCAGGTAGGGATTACCTGGATTCCAGGCGTCGAGGGAAACAAAATAGGAATTTTAATGGAAGGTAAAATTCTTTTATTTTGTGTTCCGTCTCGACGCCTGGAATCCATTATGAGAGATCTGTTTGTTATCACCTGGTGACCTAGTGGTTCGACGTTATATGTGACTGCCTATATTGGCGTAAAGAGAGGCGCTAATGAGCTCTGGGGGCATTGTTGCTTGGGGTTATCTACTATCTCTCTTTGGTAGAATTTTCGGAAGGTGATTTCACTCTGCCAGTTTCCCCTTGACAAGATCTCCTCTATCGGGTAGTTTTCCAGCCAATTCAACGAAGCCACAGCAGAACGAACACTTCCTGGCGTTGCTTCCACTCCAGCCTCTCTTAGGATTGACTTGATCCAACCACCTATCATTGTCCGTGAAGCTGGCTTTACTTCACCTGCTGTCGTCACAAATAGTTCTTTCATGTCCGGCTTTCGTCTCGGCTGTGAGAGTGAGACCAGCTTTCGGATCCAAAACAAGGGGTTGATGTTCCTTTCATCCGATGCGCTCAACCTCCATCCCGATTGTTTGTGTCTTGCCGTGTCAGTCTTCGCTCCAAAGGCTGGCCATAACGTGATGGAGTCTCCTTGTCGATCAATCGGTCCGGGGTGACTCTGAGAAGTGTCAGATCTTGGACTCTTCGCCCAGATGCCATGATGAGTAGTATGGCCGTCCTCCTTGACACGTCATACAGGCTGTTTCCTTGGCGGGTTTTCACGTAGCCACTCCACCACTACTCGGGGGTTCCAGATCGGGGGTCTCTCAGTGCATCCACCAGAAAACGAGATGGCTTTAAGGACGTGCCTGACGAGGAAGTTCGAGCTAATCTTATCTGCATCAAGAGCTGGGCCACAGAAGGATACGATTGCCGATTTGTGGACCAATATTGTTCGAGGGGCTAGCCCTTCGTGGATGAACAGGTTGGCCAGATATCTTGCCACTGTTGCAGGGGGGAGGGTTATGAGGTTGGACAGAATGCGTGGTACACCATCGCT
Source organism: Agrypnia vestita (assembly GCA_016648135.1). Classification (NCBI taxonomy): domain Eukaryota; kingdom Metazoa; phylum Arthropoda; class Insecta; order Trichoptera; family Phryganeidae; genus Agrypnia; species Agrypnia vestita. Next base: position 697 of record JADDOH010006039.1, on the reverse strand, counting down.
GCCACCTATCCCAGGCCGGCTTGTAGGTGTTCAGCGTTGAGCCTCTCCAGCCAGATCTGAACAGCTGCTGTTCCTCCTGGCTCCAATCCGCTATAGCCTGTTCCCACCCACTGCTATTCTCCAAACTTCCAGTTGGAGGTCCGACACCCTCGGTGGGGGAAACCCTGTCGACGTATCGATCAGGACGCTCTTCAGATCTCTTACGCTTATTGGCTCTCCCTTTGCTCGTTGTTTGAGATCGGCCCTCCAGAATGTCTTCTCCCATCTTGGCACAACTAGGAGAAAGGTGCCTCTTGCCAGGTTCAAGTGCGCCAGTACTCTTGGGATGAGATTCGGCGGCGGAAATACCCAGGCCCGCTCGTAATCCCAATGCTGACTGAATGCGTTGAGATAGGAGGCCGAGCAATCGGTTGAGTCTAGCGACACGTAGTTTGGCACCACATGGGCGGTGGCCGATGCGAAGAGGTCGATCTGAGGACGTCCCCATATTCGGAATATTTCCTCTATCGCTGGTTCCAGGAGGTGCCATTCAGGGAGTGGTGTCCCCCGTGAGAGTCGGTCCGCAATCCCGTTGTATCTCCCTGGAATGACTGCGCTGTCAGAGATATTTCCTGCTGGTCGATAAACTCTAGGAGGTCTCGAGTTATCTTCAGAAGGCCCAATGATATTGTCCCCCCCTCCTTGTTGATGTAAGCCA
>JADDOH010006038.1:0-87954 GCA_016648135.1 Agrypnia vestita | reverse complement strand
TAATGAAGTGAAGTAATGAAATGAAGTAATTGTAGTATTAATGAAGTGAAGTAATTGTAGTATTAATGAAGTTAAGTAATGAAAAAATGAAGTATTTTTTTCCCAAATAAAAATTTAGCGAGCTAAAAAAAAAACCCAAATTCAAACCATGGGGGGGGGGTTTGTTACAGTTTCCAAACATTTCTCCATTTAGCTACATCAACTTCCCAAAAATTTCTTCATAGCTCCCAAAATTTTTCAAACCATGGGGGGGGGGGTTGTTACAGATTCCAGAAAATTCTTCATATATCTACATCAACTTTCCAAAAATTTCACGTAAAAAATACACTATTTAAAATGTGTTTCTCATACTTTCGATAACTTTGAAGTGTATGTACTTTGTAGTGTTCGCTTTGAAATGAAGTGTACTATTTGAAGTTTATACTTTCAATAACTTTGGTGTTTGTAGTTTGTAGTGTGCACTACACATCAAAATGTGCGAAGTGTGCACTTCAATGTAGTGTAGTACTACATTGTAGTAGTGAGTACAGAGCGGACCCATCACTACGACTGTACTGACCGCTGGGCGGCCGTGAGTGGCCGCTCCGCGGCTTTTAGTGTCGGTGATTAGCTATCGCCCACTGCCTGCTGCTTTTCAGCAGCTTTGCTGCATTTTTTGAAACTGGTAATGGCAAAACCAGGCACTTATAATATAGATATAATACGTCGCCGTGTTTGAAACACTTCTAAAACTTTTATTCTAATCTAAAAATTAAACATCAAAATGTAGTTACCAGCAAAAAAATTGACGTAAGAAAATATAAATATCGATGTATTTCGCGTCACAATGACTCGAATATTAAATAATGTAAATTAAATATTTCTACATATTAAATTATATCTAAATGTATTTTAAAATAATCTTTACCCCTCGTTTCTTAAAAAAAAAACATACCATCTGATTAATTTTTTAAACTGGCAATGGAAAAACAACGCAATACTCGATGCGTTTTAAGCGCAAACAAAATACAGATTTTCATATTATTTATTTCTCTGCTTAAATGGAGCTCTGAATGCAATTATGGCCAAAAGAAGCTATTCTAGCGGTACATAGTGGCGTTTTAGTGCCAACTCTGATGTATGGAAGTGAAGCCCGGAATTAGCAAAAAAGGTATGAAAGTAGACTGAATGCGGTGAAATGCGGCTTGTGTGGCAAATTTTTGGTCGATAGAGTGAATGAATAAATTAGAAGTGAATGTAATGCTGGATGTAATGTGATAGATAGAATTAAATAAGGAGTGCCGAGATGGTTTGGTCATGTAGAACGCATGAGCGAGGAAAGGATGGTCAAGAAAATATATAGGGCGAGTGTTGAAGGCAACAGGAACAGAGGGCGTCCCCGAAAGACCTGGCACGATCAGATGCTACAAATATTGAAGTATGGCCATGTTAAAAGCCTCAACAGCCGTAGAGTATGCATGAGAAGATGTATGAATGTAGCCGAAGCAAAAATGGTGTGCCAAGCTAGAAGAATGTGGCGTTCTATTCTACCCCTGCGGGGAAACGGCATGATGATTGGTTAAATAAATTGATTCAAACACGACAGACAATAAGTCACAAATATTGAAAAAAATGCAAACATTGAAATCGCTTATCTCCATAACTATTGATATCAAGACATTGATGTTATATTTTTTACTCATAATTTAGACAGGAATATTGTTAAGTATTGCGGAGTAGCCCTGTTATATACTGTAGTACTAGCTGTTTGTACCCAGCGTTGCTCGGGTTAAGGATTTAATTAAAATTAAGTTTGTGGGAGGACACAAAGGTTCCATTGTTTTGAAAGACTAATAAAAAACTAACTAACTAATCATTATGCCGTTTCCTTGCAGGGGTAGGCAGATAGGATACAACACCATATTCCTCTATCTTGGCACGCTACTTTTGCTTCGGCTACATTTATACATCTTCTCATGCATGCTCATAAAAACAATGTTTCCATTAAATCTAGGCTGGGGCGGATAGAACGTCCAGGAGGAAATTGTGGCCTATGTATTTCGCCGAGACCTAAATAATAAAAATCTAACGTTTGGATCAGATCGGCAAACGGTGTAGATTTGTAGAGAAAATATATCAGGAGGAGGTGGGATAAAAGGTGAGGGGGAAAGTCACCTTCGTTACCCGCCGGGTCCTAAAGAATTAGTGTGCAAAATTTGGGTCAGATCGGTCAAACGGTGTAGATTTGTACAGAAAATATATCAGGAGAGGGGGTGGGGTAAAGGGGGAGGGGGGAAATATGTCTTTGTTACCCGCCGGGTCTAAAGAATGAGTATGCAAAATTTGGGTCGAATCGGTCAAACGGTGTAGATTTGTACAGAAAATATATTCAGGGGGGGAAGGGGTAAAGAGGGAGGGAATAAATATCGACTTTGTTACCCGCCGGGTCCTAAAGACTAAGTTTCCAAAAAAAAATAAGAGTCCGATCGGTCGAACCTGTACCGTTCGACCGATCGGACTCAAAATTTGTAAACTTATTCTCTAGGACCCGGCGGGTAACAAAAGTGACATTTCCCCTCTCCCCCTTCCCCAACCCATATTTTCAATGCAAATCTGTACCGTTTGACCGATCTAACCCAAATTTTGTATACTTATTCTTCAGGACCAGTCGGGTAATATAGGAGACATTTCCCCTTCCCCCTCCAACCCATCCACTCCGCCAGACATATTTTCTGTACGAATCTACAGCGCTTGACCAATTGGACCCAAATCTCGCGTAGGTATCGCGCACAAAAGATAGGCCACATTTCTTCCCTAGACATCTTTTCCATCCCAGCCTTGATTAAATGGAAACATCGTTTTAATTAGAGGCTTTTTAAAACAATGGAACCTTTGTTTCCCCCACAAATTTATTTTAAACTTAATCCTTAACCCGTGCAACGCCGGGTACAAACAGCTAGTCTGTGATATAATGAACCGTACCATATTGTAGTTTGGATTATTTATTGTTCTCGGTCGTCAATCCCTCATAAAAGATAAAATGTATAGAAAACGTCCATTTAACCCTTAACCACCCAGTAGGTATACTTATGGAGCGTAACTGACCAGTAGTGTCCAACAGACTCTTCACCGAAATCTAGGGCAAAAACTAGCTAACTAACCAACCATCACGCTGTTTCCCTGCAGGGGTAGGCAGAGAGAATAGAACGCCATATTCCTCTATCTTGGCACCCTACTTTTGCTTCGGCTACATTCATACATCTTCTCGTGCATGCTCGGTTGTTGAGGCTTTTAATAGGGCCATCCTCTAATATTACCTAGAATCTGATCATGCCAGGTATTTCGCGGACGCCCTTTATTCCTGTTACCTTCAACACTTGCCCTATATATTTTCTTAACCATCCTTTCCTTGATCATAAGTTATACATGACCGAACCATCTCAGCACTCCTTACCAAATAAAATATAACAAAAATAATGTGAATGCAACAGACAGTGTTTATTAATTAATATTAAACTTTTATTACATATAATTTCAGTGTTTAACCTTAAGGCATTACTTATTTACTTACAAATGTAACAATTTTTTTTCACGATGTTCAGAACAGACATTTCGGTTGCATTTACCACAACACTGTTTAAAAGTCCTGGATATTTTTGAAGGACAAATATGACAACGCTTCTTTCTTTTAGGAACAGAATTAGATGATTGAGCAGCTCCCTGATTTGATCCTACCACTCTTGCATGGCTGATAAGTGATAACTCGCAGGCCTTTTTTGTTTCGTCCCTGTATATGAGATGTTACCAATTCAGTTACGATTTCACGTAAAAATAGTTTTCTTAGAGTATTTTGTTTTCCGTTGATTCCAATCAAGATACAAATTTTTGCATAAAATTAGCGACGCAGTGCCAACAACATCTATAATATTTTGAAAAAATGCAATCGGCCATCTATTTGTTTTACGTCAAACTGAATATTCATGAACCATCTGGTCAAGCGTATCTCTACCTCCTTTGGTGGAGTTATAGTAGAAATTTATTTTAGATTTATTCTTATTGCTGTTTCTTTTATATGATGCATCGTAGACAAGAAAATGACGGCACGATTCTTTTTTGCGACACACGAGAAGAATGTCATAGTTTTAGAAAAACAAAAGACATTAGTTTCGATATCCGGGGTTCTGTTCGGTTGAAAATTACGGGGTGTACAAGCCTTACTTTTTCTCATTTTTTCCAACTACTGTGAGACCATTCTGTGTCAAAGATTTTGCAACATCTAGATTAGTGAAATAATTGTCAAAAGTAACATCTCTTTTACTTCAGAAGTATGTTTCAAGAATGCGAGCATGACTGCTTTATGACAAAAGTTTTTATGTTAGATACTGATTGATACGAAATATGAGTACAGAGACTACGATTGAAACACAAACAAAAGTCTGGCAATTATTATTGCCTATCCGACACGACATGACCATAAGTAAATATAAATAAACAATCTACCTTCGTATTCGAATCAAACAAAAGGTCAATTGGACACTTGTGGATTGATGAGTTACTATTTTAGTTTGTTAGCAATAAATATTAAATTATTTATAATAGAAATATTTTCACTGCAAGTTTAGATTTGTAAAACACTAGAGGTAGATTAGATAAACGTTGGATTCATAAAAAATAAATACTTTGGTTTTTATAAGGATAAGAACGCAAAAATGTGTCCGTGAGACACTTATGGGTTGTTAAGGGTTAAATAATGTGCCTATACAATATCCCTCTCGAAGAGTGATTTTGGAAAAAATTTCACAAGACAAGCAGTAAGTACTTAGTGGAAAAATGAACCCTCACCTCTTTTATGATTACACAATTATTTAGTACCAAAAATTACTGTTATTAAGGTGCGTGGCCATGGGTAGAACGTAGAGATAAAGGTTTAAATAAATTAATAATTGTTTGATCAGTACCAATTGTGAAAGAATTGATTTTTGCGATTTCCACCAATCAAACAACCGGCCCTAAGTGTGCACTGCTTTTTGTCTTGTCGCTTGTCTCAGGCCCGAATTCAGAGTCAATACTTAGATGATTTAAAGGTTAAGGTACGCCTTAAAAATGTAATTTTGTACTGAAAATTACACTTTTAATGCGTGCCTTAACCTTAAATCATATAACTATTGACTCCGAATTCGGGCCTCACTCTCGACGCGCTGTGGACGCGTGTATTGTACATACCATATAATTAAAAATACCTACTTCTCACATATGTATGTATAATAAACTACTATTATTATAATTCCGTTAGCATTCGGAAATATGCATACGTATAGACGGTCATAAAAGGGTTGAAATATTATCCGAACACAATTCTAAATGTGTACATTTTAAAATGTAATTATCTGAACATATATAATGAACTTATATAATGTTTAAAGCGAGTTTTTTTTCTCATAATTTGCGAAAAAAAAAATTATTATTCATCGCTCGAAATAGCCATGAACTCGTTATATCCGTTCTCGTAATATGTGTTCAGCGGATGTAGAAATACACAAAACATTAGTGAATAGCAATAATGTCCAACGAATACACATGTATAATCAGCAAATCATAGGCATTGGGTAAATTGGTGGAGACAGGTAAACACGAAACATCACCAATGGCATTGTGCATCTGTCATCACTAAAAACAATCGAGAAACGGGCTGTGTGGGAAGGAATGGGTGTAGGAATTGGATAAGAATTGAGAGCCGCAATTACTTACACACGAACAAGCCCTATATAAGAGTAGTGTATACAAAATAGAGGGAGCTGAACGGTACTAACTTGTTGCTGCATTCACTAGTCATGAATGGGTACATGCATCACGACCCCACCCCATCAATGAATCTCTAACGCAGGAAGAGATGCGTGACAGGTAAGCATGCAAACGACAGATTCAAGGAATTTTGTTTACCTTCCAAGCAGACGACTCGCACGCCATCTTGTTTGAGCCTTTTCAGCAGGATGCTGTGCACGCTGTCTCCATCCCCGGGAATGGACGAGGTATCGCTGTACAGCACGAAGACGCCCCCGTGATGGCAGGCCGTTATCCGGGCCTTCAGGTCCTTGCACTGAACCGTGGAAAGCAGATCGATCTTCCCGGCAGCCAACCGTCGCAGCATAATGCTGGGAATCGAAAAGTTCACGGCAGACCTGACATGAGATACGGCGTACTCGTTAGAGCCCCGGCAGTCTATCACTATTGAAGAACTGTCGTTCGACCGTAGCTTCGTCAGAAGCCATTCCTTCGACACAAAGTGGCACTCGCAATCTGCGTCCGCGGGCATTGTTGATTATTGTCAAAGTGCTAAGAAAACCGATAACGTCGGATGACTTCCTTCAATCGACATGCGGCGCTTATAAATGTTCGTATTTAATACGAAATTTGATAAACAACCTCACATTATACACAAAAACATTTTTCTGCCTCGGAGCCCGGATCAGCGCAAAACGCACCTGACGCACGGAGGAGTCAGTTTCAACACGAAGTTTTTGACGTTTCGCTTACAGATGGCGCAAGAATCTACCGATTTTCTAGCATCGGCTATGATTGGCTCAGAAGAAATCCACGTGACTCGACCCGACCAATACTAACACAGATACGTCATTTCATTGATGAAAGAGCTTAGTGAGTAAAACGTTTACCGCAGTAATAGCCGTCTCTTTCTTTCTAACGAAATTAAGCGCTGAAAACAAATTTTTGTTTGTGTAGTTCTTATAAGTCTAATGCTTACTATGTGCGTGGGGCGTTCAAGTGAATGACGTCACTGAGGCTACATTCTACCCTTCACGCTTCGAGCCTCCGTTTTCCGTCCTTGGCGGAAGGAAGGCGGAAAGACTGACGGTGTAATCGAATAAAAATCCTAAACCTCCGATTTACATGAGTCAATATTTTTACGTTCAAATTTTAAATTATTAATGAGATGTGAAGGTACCAAGAAAAGGGAGATTCTCGATACGGAGCCCCCTTCTATAGAACATATAGAAAGTACCTAGCTCAGACTCATCTTGCGAATGCTATTGGAACGACTATCGAGATGAATCTTCTTGACAACTCAGTACTCCGTAGTGAAGTTGGTTCACCCCAAAATAAGTTACTTAGCTACAAAGACTGGTCAGCAAGTACGCCACAGAACAGTGGAAGAAGTGACTCTCCTTGTCGAGATTTTGGGATCCCCATCTCTCCCTGGTTAAAGGGTCGAAAATGACGATGTTGATAACAAAAACAAAACAAAAATTGGAGAAGCGTGTACGCGCGTGTACTCATGTACGCGCGGTAGGAGTTATACTTCTTTGGCGTGATTGTAATAATTGATATTTACATATTGGTTAAAATGTAGGTATATTAATAAGGTAATACGATGTCTGAACATTGTTTTTATCTTTATTTCTTAGAATCTACAATACGTACTCTGGATGCCCTCCATTTGTGATTTATGGTATTTTAAGGGGAATCGGAGTCGTCAAAAATTGGTCGAATCTGATTTCTTTTTAAGAAAATATTGTTTTATTGCAAATTGTAATTAATTGATAATATACATATGCGGGTATTTTATAAAATAACGAAATCAGATTTATAATATAATTGATAACATTTTAACGTAGTTAAATTAATAATATTTGTTTTTGAAGTGGTACAAATGTAACCGTTGGTTTGGATAGCTAAAATTTAATAAGAGATAAATGTCTTCGAATCGACGTCTAACGATGATTTGAAGACATTTATCGCCGCAGCATCGCAAATATATGAAGCGACGAATAAAAAACCTTGTGCATTTTCAAACAAGTCCAAGTGCCTACCCATATTTTATGTTTTATTGACTTTGGGCCTAAAACGGTTCCATATTCAAAAGTTTCGAAACTATACAACTTTGAAAGCCGCATTATATGTCGAACGAATGAATGAATGTGTTTTTTGTTTTGAAAAGGAGTATCTGACAATTACGTACGTCGTTTTTGCAATAAATAATTTATGGAATATCACTTTTAATCGTTTTTGGCATGATTACATACAAAAACTTTCTTAAAAAAACATCGACAATAAGATAGAATACAGAAATCTATACGAGAAGCCCCTTTTTGGCTTTTAGATTACACACCTAATTCAATAAACAGTTCTAATTTTCAATTCAATAAGCAATCATTCGTCAGATTTTGAATTGAGCATCTTTATGATTGGTGCTCGATTCAGGATGGTCGACAATACATTAATTATATTAGGTACTGGAATACTAATTTCAAGTGAATAATTTTTATAGTTAAATGGATGCGCGCGCATTTCGTGGTCCCGCATTCCCTCTGCACATGCTGCGCACGCACAGCGTGCGCAACTTTTTTTACACTAAAAAATTTACACTGAATGCACCAAAAGAAGTATAACTTCACTAAAAATATTTAATTAAACTTTCAATACTTTATATGGAGATTTTAAATCGAACTACCCAGCAGGATATTCATAATTTTGTAATTTTAATATTAACCTGTTACAGTTGCCGGCAAACTTCTTGAAATTTTTTGGAGTAGTGGGGGAATGCGCAAAAGATAAATTTTGGTCTCGTTGGTGAAATGGTACATGCGCAAACTTCCCCCCACTACGCCAAAAAATTTCATGATGTTTGCCGGCTACTTTTTTGATATATCAATATTTTTTTCTCGCTCTTTTTTTTTGGTCACCAAAAACTTTTTTCCCTTACTTTTGTTACATTTTTGAAAAAATAATATTGAAAATTATCAATATATCGATATATTTTTCTCGATAAGATTCTTTTCGATATTTTTTTAAAATATCGATTAGATATATATCGATATTTTTTTTCATTTACCCATCCCTAGTTCAGCATCCGTTTATATGTATTTTCAACCTTGTTTCATAGTCCCTCAGTATACTTTATCTGCACGCCAAATATCTGTACTTTGGCACAGAACGAGTACCTACCTATGTATATGCTCTATATATAGAGTCAATACGCGTAGCGACGTTTAAGGGTTACACCACCTTGGCATTTACAAAAAAATTTTTTTTGCTTTGCTTTATATCCTGAAATTCTAGTAATAATTTGAGAATCACTCATTAAAATATTCCAAGAATTAGCTGAGTTAGAGCAATTTGCTACTAGTGTGGTAGGTAATTTCTTAAACGAATTGCATTATTCTTTTACGTTTTTCTCGAAACTCTATTTTTCTGACTCTTGGATATGACATCTCAAAAATTATTGTGCCGGTTTTTTTCAAAATTTACACAGATCTTACTAATAACATTATCTACTGTGTAGCTTAATATGTTTTTTATCATGCCGTTTGCTTATGAATTTATAACTTAGATTTTTTTAGGAAAAATATGAAAATTATTTTTAAAGTAAAGCCACTTGCACAAAAAATAACCTTTTTTCTTCAATATACTACATCAAAGACATTTCATAAGAAAATAATTCACTTTTGAATTTCAGTCAAACCCTGGCAACAACAACAACCGGGCCGCGTCATGGAGAAGGACATTATATTATCTTATCTATTAGAAGGACCTTTGCCGAACAGCACATAAATCCGCCATTATGAAATTTCAAAAATAATTTGCTAATGAGAAATATTCACCAATGTATGCCATAAACAATTAAATTTAAAAAAAATATATGTGCAATAGTCACGTCAAAATAAATTTGATACCATGAACACAAAAGAAGCAACGGAAAAATTGGAGAAAATATTCACTTCATACCTCAAGAAAAAAGAAGAACAAAAGAAAATTCAGAAAATAAACATAAAAAACTCACCGCCTGAAAGTGAAATTTAGGGAAGGGTTGAGCCATAAGCCGTACAAGATCATTAGTAATAGCAGAACCTAATCAGTAATGAGAACACACTAATGAGTGCATATAAAATTATCCTTGGACTTATCAAGGTGGTGAACACAGTTAGAAGGATGCGTTATAAATATCTTAAGGAAATTCAAAACTACAAAACCATCGGGAAATCACTTTTATACATAAGAAAATTGCTTCTAAGGTAATATTAAATGAAGGTACAAAAAAAGTAAGCAATATGTAAAAAAAAATCACTACAAAAACTAAAAGAAGTTTAAAATGTAAGTCAATCTCATAGGAAATAAGAAAAGGCTTTCGATTTATGCTTGTAGGCTAAAAGGCTCAAGGCTATAAATTCGGTAACATTTTTTAACTGAGCGAATTTATCTGTTATAATAATTTCAGCAAATTTCATTTTATTTCATGCCACAAAAATGCTCGAATTTGCGGAATAAGCCGGTTTAAAAAAATATTCAATACCTACCGACGTATCTATATTATACATATTATATTAAGGGCCCTGTACACATTGGCTGAGGTTGGCTTAATGTGTACTATATGCAGAATTTTTATTACCAACGGATTTATAAAGAAAAGGTGTATGCGTTTAATTTTTTTCATTTTTGTAAATGAAATACTTTAGATTGGTCTTAGGAATTTTAGGCGCAATTGAAGATCTAAAGTTAAATGTTTTGAAGTTGCAAAGACATATTTGCCGCAACTTAAGAGAGCAATATAACTCTGGTTCACAAGATGAAAATTTTTGATTTTTGTTTCTTGCTTTAATCGATAGATATTCTATGAGAGAAGGTGCTCGTAATTATAGAGCGAAATTTTAAATATTTATAGTTATAGCTTGGAACAAATAAATTCCTGCGGCAGCGATTACGTCCGTCTCGAATGCTTCGCCAGGCATCAATGACTCATGCGATAATGTGTGAACGCCGTTGGCGCTTGGCCGAGATTAGCCCAATGTGTAAGGTCCATTAGATTAGGTACTGGATGGCAGTTGTACTCCGAAAGGTCATTCACTAAAATAAGAAAAGAAAGAAGACAAGACTATTTTTCCTATTTTGACGTTTGTCGCGGAGACTTGTTAGAGGTTAAAAAATTCGGCTTGAATTGGGTTGAATTATATTGTTTTTTAAGTTGGCATATACCTATCTTAAATTTTTTGGACGCGGTGACCGCGATTATTAAAATGTTAAGATCGTTTTCTAGGCTGAGTCCATTAGGATTCGCAATATCTTTTCCTTTCGTTGATTCGGGGCCGGATACTGTTACTTCATCTAGATTTGATAGTAAAAGTTATGAGGAAAGTCTTGCTAATGAGTCTGGATGGGAAAGAATTCAGGCGATGTTTAAATTAGAGTAAGTGTCCATTATCTTAATTAACTACGCAGTTTAAATTGATATTAATTACAATGTTTATTAATTAGCCTAAGTACCTATTCCCATATTGAATATGTGAAATCCACACTCGTCTTATTTATGTAAAATGCAAACTTGCTCGAAAACCTTTGGAGTATTATTTACAAGATGAGTTTATCTATATATTTTTACCTATGTGAAATTAGACAGTTGATTTATAAATAGCCCATGTACTCAATCAATGTTGTGTACAAACACATGAAAAATTACTAATTAAAATTTTCTAAATCTTATTTAGTTTGTGTGGACCTAATGAAGTTTGTAAACCTTACTTATCTTAAAAATGCCCACTTTGTCGCTACACAGTTTTTACTCTACGATATTGCACTCTATACTAATGTATCTGCAATATATCCATATATATCTTCTCTCGATTTTACAAAAATTCTTAAGGGACTAGGTCTACAGCAAGACTCCTTCCTCTTCTATTTTATTAATCATTAACAGGTATTAGTGTAGAAGTAGGAAATAAACTGTCATCAAAGCAAGAGTTGTAATAAGGAACGTCTTATTTCAATAAAGAATCAAGACTTGCAGGGATAAACATTTCAATAAAAGATGGATAGAGGACAAGTGATGCTTTGACTTACAAGAATTATTACTTATCGGCTAAACTTTATTTTATGGCCTCGCTCTGACATTCATAAAAAAAGTATCCTGGCATAGTTGAGTGCCCTGATGTCAAAACTGAAATCAAAATTTGGGGGTTGTAAGTATTTAAAAAGTTATTACACTTTAAAGTTTGATTTTTTAATTTGAAATTTTTCCATGCGTTTTGACATTCGCATCGTTTAATTTAGGGATGAGTCGTAGATATACTGATGTATTTGAGTGCCCAGATTTCAAAAATTTAATCAAATCGTTTCGGTTGCATCTATTTAAGAAATTGTTACATTTTTAAGTTTTAAATTATTAACATTAACTTGAAACGCACTTTCCATACAACATTACGCAAATCATAGAGACAAAAAAATGAATATTATAAGGTACCTAGATTAATGTTCTTTTTTGAAAATATTTTATTTTTCTTTGAATTAGACAAATTGAAATTTTTTTACACACAACAAGTTAAAACCCTGACGGGCTGAAGCAGGCGAGTACCCGGGGGCACAAACCGCGGAACGCCCCCACGACTGCTTTGCCACCAAACCATAACACGAGTTAAACCCTGACGGGCCATAGCATAAATTGATAATTTTTATAAAACATACTTTTTGCCAAATCTATGTATTTATTATTGCATCATGTTTTTTTTTCTTAATTATGGTTCGCATCTTACTAGAATTATTAACGATTTAAAAAAAAAAGAGTCTTGGTAAAAAATTGTCTATGGTTCGCGTCATATATATTATAAATAAAATTATTGAAATGTTAAAACGCATGGAAAATTTTCAAACTTTAAAGTGTAATAACTTTTTAAATACTTACGACCCCCAAATTTTGATTTCAGTTTTGACATCAGGGCACTCAACTACGCTAGGATACTTTTTTTATGAATGTCAGAACGAGGCCATAAAATAAAGTAATACCTTTAGTTCAATAATTTGTAAAGCAAAATTCCATCAAAAATAAGTCTTTAAATATGTCTACAGAGTAACACTGGTATTGACTGATGAATATTCATGTCTCAGTTTAGATACAAGCAGCGGAAGGAGATATCAAGGTATCCTTTTCACAAGCGCGTGCAGTGGGAATATTGAAGCATGACTTTTTTGTAAACATATATTTTGGAAAAAAAATATAAATCTAATATTTATGCTACAGATTTTTATGATATATCAAAATATCATCCGTATTCTGAACTAAGCAATATTGCTATTTCCTGTTTCTTGACAGTTATTGTATAACATTGTGACGCAGTTTTTTTGACAGGTTTGAAATTAATGGATTCAATCAATTAGAAAGCTCATTATTCATAATTGTGAATAACTTAAGGTTTGTTTCTGCGTTAGAGCTTTCTAATCAATCAATTGAATTCATTAATTTCAAACATGTCAAACTTAAAACGTCGAAATTAGCAGCAATACAATGTTATACATACCTGTCAAGATTGGGATAAAGATCTGACATCTCAATATTGCTATTTTCAGAATAGCACAGCATGAATACTATGTATGATAACAATTGTTATAGAAATATTACGAAATATATGTGATATTCCGATTTTTTACAAATATCTAATTGGTCACGTAAAAGTCATGCTGCGATGTTCCCACTGCACACCCCTGCCTTTTCATTGAGACCTTGTCTTCTGTTGATTTTTCATTTGTAACGAGGTACAGTATCTCTTAAGATCGGGGTACCTCAAGACGTGTCAAAAGTACAACAGTTTTGTATCTTTACAGCACAAGTGATTTCATTGTATTTCATTTCATTAGAAAAGTGTCATTTCACACTCTATCAATCCAGTTTATTCAGAATGTGTGTTGCGCTGCGTTTCGGTAAACCTACATTTCCAACGCCTATTTCAACACTGCTTCAGTGAGGTTCCAATCTTTCTCTCCACATAGCAGAAGTGAGAAAATATCACCGTGCCAATCTCACTCGATGCATTAGATTACAAGCCTAATAATTATAAACCTTTTTTAAAATTTATTTATGATTCTTATTACTAACATTTAACATCACATTCTAGCCTCATGTTATCAGCATAAAAGTATATTTAATGGTAATTTAATGTTTTTTTTTAGTGATTTTGGCAATATATCATCCGACCTAAATTCCGTAGGTCAAGCATCTGTTACAGCAGCTTTTGTTGGAGCCTGTTATGGTGGATTTATCCGATCACGAACTTCATACCTCAACTTCACAGAAAGAAATGAAGCAACAATTTTCAAAACCCCTTTAGAAGCTAAGGTGTTGTATATATTAAAATTTACACTATTTATATATATGTAGTAGGTACAGTAAAAAATCTTTAACAAGAATTTTAACATAAATCGGTCAACATTAAAAAAATATGTATATATCGAGGGTAGAAAGCAAAAAGGCATTAGTGATTATTTCGAACTTTGGAGGAGAGCAAAAGAAAGTTCTGTAAATATTTTTTTTTTTAATTCAATGCAAAACTAAGCAACACTGTTTGATGATTCTACAATTGGTTAAATGAACCAAATGATGGAAGCCGTGGAAGAATTTATAGATCGTAGGAAGATAATTAACAGTCTTAATTCTTTACAAAAGATTTCTTATAACAAAAATTATCTGCACTAAATTTTTATTTCATTTTAAATTTTTGATATTTCATGTGTTCTCATACATGATGTAATTAATTTACACACTAAGTGTGAAGAAAATTAATTTCCTCATATTTAAATAATGGAAACTCAGTTCCACAACCCAAAAATATAAATATGAAAATGATTAATTGATACTAATTACGTACCTTTTTATAAATTTTTTATTATATAATTTATATTTTTTAATTTTACATTCTGTATGATGACTTTTACTGTCACTAATGGAAACAATGTCATCTGTTGACTCACTGTAATCTTTTTCTATCTGCACGACTTTAATGAGGAACCTATCCAATGACACTTGTTTTTACTTTCTTTTGAGGATTTCATAGAAATGTGACACTACACTGCTTTATTCAGGTGGTGCTTTTGTATAAATTTTTGCATTTTCCCATATGAGAGAGGGAAGAACTGTCGGTTCAGTTGTGATCATGTGTTAACTGGGCAGACAAAGCGTATACTCGTACATCGATACTATGGGCCTGTTGATCAGAAGTTAGAGTAAGAGTTAAGCAAAAAGCATAGATTTTTACGAAAACGGGTGTTTTGATTGGTGGAGAACGCAAAAATCTATGCTTTTTTTCTTAACTATTACTCTTACTCCTGATCAAACAACAGGCCCTAAGTCAAATTTGTTGCAAGTTATATACATAGTCTGAAAAACTGTTAATAACTCCTACCTACATATGTATTTTCGATAATGTGAATAATTATTCAGTCTCCATGGTTTCATGTTAATAGATTTCCACTGTATTTCAATTACTTGCTTAATCTTGTTGATGCTATAGACTAAAGTTTAAAGGGAATTTCACAATTGATCTGCGGTCTTCCTGATCCTAAAATTTTTCCTTTCAAGTGCAAATTTGTTGTGTACTTTGTCACATTGTCAACTCACCAAATATTTAGCTATATGAAATAATAATCTTCATTTTTCAATTAATAATCATTTCATAAACTAAATTTTCTACCGTTTCATCATTTTGCTCAGAATTAGATATTTTCTCCTATTCTTGATAATGCCATATTAATTTATCCATGGGAAAAAACTTGCTTCTCCGGCATAAGCCGAACATTTGAAAAAGAGATGGAAAATTTAAAAAAAATAAAAAGGATATAGGTGTCTCTTGAATAAATAGAATGCATTTTGTATATGACGGTATTGTATCCAGCGGGCTGAAAGAAATTGTGAAAGTATAAACAAAATATTGTCTTTAATAATGTGTAATAACAGATACATATTATTAAATTTATTAATAAGTGATTATGATATTTTGACCAGTGACACACTAACCGCTATTGGAGATTTGCATTTGATTGTATCAATGATTAGTCATTGATTTTTCGTAATTCAATGAGTAACCATGGGTACTGGACAACAGTTATTTCTCAGTTATTAATCATGATACAATCAGATAAAAATCTCAAATAACTATACCTTGTGTAACCTGTTAAAATAAAGGTTTGACCATCACTATTATTAACTCTTAATAGAAATGTAGTGTAATAATTTTAAATGTACATATTTTAATAATAATAAAATGTGTTTTAATAAAATGTGTTGATATACCTGTAAATTTGTTTTTAGAGAAAGCTTCAAGATCAGGTTACAACAGGTTTTGGCAGGGGAGCATTTCAGTGCGGTTGGAGATTGGCTGCTTTTACTATGTCTTATTGGTAATTGATTTGTTTTCATGATTTCACAAAATTTTCAATAATTAAAACGATATGAATGTGCGAAATATGATGTTATTATGAAAATCAGAAACGGCAATACAATAATATAGAAGATATAAAAGTAATACGTAATTCGATAATACGGCAATATGATAATATTTCATAGTATGAGGGGTACAAATAAAAGCAAAGGCAGCAATATCTAAAAAATTTAAATGCAGCCACCTAGGATTATTAATTTAGAATGTGCCAAATTCGATATAGGAAATATAGCTTTATCCCTTCCAAAATTATGTTTCCAAATCACTAAAAGCAATATCCACTTGAACCACGAGCATGTGTCACGTGACACTTAATTTGATGTTGATCTTAGACAACAAAGACAGCTGTATCCAATTATGTAAATGGCAAAAGCAGCAATGCCCGCTATTTGGTTGCAAATACAGCAATATCGATATGTTAAATTAAATATTTATTAATACAGATAAAAAGAAAACTAAGGTGTCAGTTATTTTTAAAAACTTATTTCCAATAAGATGTAGATTTCAGGGAAATTTTCTTGAATAATGACAGTTTTTTTTGTATTTATCTTAGAAACACCATAGAGGGATATTGCTGTCCTTGCTTTTATACCCCTCATATGTATATATGTACATATTTGTTTATACATACTCTGTATCTTCCTTACTTACATTGATTTATATTGATAATGACTTTTTAAATTAATTAATTCCTTTATTAAATTTCTAAGTCATTTACCAATTTACTTTAAGGAAAGACTAGTCCTACCTACACCGGTGAAAAATCACATAATAATTGCAGGACTTTGAAACTGAAAATTAATGAATAGAAACCCATTTTTTTTTTAATTGACTTTATTCGGGGTATTATAGTCTAGAAATTTAAAAAAATCAAAAATTTTTTTTTGTATATTTCGTAAGTTTAGACATTCAGAATTATGTCCTCAAAAGAATTTTTCAAAATTCCAATTATTTACCGAGATACAGCTATTTAGATGGTGCGGCAAGTAACCGGACCAAATCGAACAATAGAGGGAGCGACGTTGCCGTCAACCTGCGGATGGATTACCTCATAAAACCTTTCTTATATACTATACCTATATTTAACTGAAGGTCATATTAACATATTTTTTTGAAATCTTTTCGTTCTACTATTTAGTTCAGGTTAGTATCAAGTCAATCTTTAAACATCGTTGACGTGCGTTCTCTGCGAATATTTTGAGTGAATATTATAGTTTTTGTGTAAAATGGATAAAACAGTTCAAAATACATATAGTGCTAAGCGTGCACATAGAAAGACGAAAAGACAATTTAGATGTATTCAACATACTCTAGAAGAAGAAATAAGTTTCACTATTGCGTCCGCAGCAAAATTGAAAAGATCGGGTGACGAAGAAGTTATAATAGAAAAAAATTACGGCTATTGCATTTTAGAATTTTTATCTAATTTTACATCTCTATCATTATTAATTATGTTCTACATGTAAGCAAAATATAACATTTTCGTTATACGTCAAAATATAAAAATCGTTGAATTCTTTAATATGGACTTTTGCTCTGAAACACATAATACAGGAACGCGGACCATTTAAATTGCTATTTTTCTCGCTGTTAGTATTTTCAATGAAGGTTTTATACCCATTCTAAAAATACTAAACGTTATGGGAATCACGATTGGTCCAAAAGCCAAAGTTCAGATCGAACGCTCTGAAATCCGAGCTTCGGATGCTTCAAATGCCGCTCGTCTACAAGAAAGAATTTCAGAGAATGAACATTTTGAAGTGGAGAAAGGTCCATTGTACGAAGCAGGAATCGCCGATTAAAAATATGCAAGTATACTGTACTGAAACTTTACTCAAAACTTTAAATGCGTTTTTCTAGAAATGACATTTTTCAAGCTGGCGGACATGATATCTCAAGTTCTACTAAATCGATTTATTTAAATTTTTGTGTAAACCTTCTCAATATATCCCTCTATAGCCCCTACCAGAATAAAGTCAAAATTTTTATTTTTACTATTAAAAAGTAATTTAACTGTTAAAAAAAACGCGAAAAAATGTGTTTTTTTTTCAAACTGCCATTTAAAAAAAAAAATTTTTTTTATTTCTCCGAGGTAGGGGCGATAGCGACATCTTTACTAATTAAGAATCCGTTAGAATTTTTTGTTTCAGATGACCACAAGGGTTGGAACCATGTCCGCCAGGACATCCCTTTTTTTTGGACCCCCTACTTTACCAGCCTATTGATAATTTTATTATTTTTTTATTTTTTATGTATTTTTAAAATATAAATAAACGAATCACAAAAAAATGTATTCCAAAAATATTATTTGTTTCTTTTTTACAAAGCTCTAAAAAACGCCCGAAATTCGTGCCTCTAGACTAGAATACCCCCTTAAACCTAAAACTAAATATAATAATAATATAAAAGTATCCGTGTAATTTGGTGGCGCGAGCCTTGAGTGTTGCCTGAGCCGCGCGCTGATTAACATGTCACACTTGGGCGCCCGCGCCTCATTAGCGACTAGTTATAATCAGTATTGGTGTTGTAATTCCAGCAAGTTACGATGAAAGGATGGACAGACGTACATTTGAAATTAGGAGAGTTTATTTATTAAGACCGATAAATAATTTACTTCCAAAAAATAAAAAAATGTGTTCTCATACATAACCTACCTTTTCTGTAAAAATATATTATTATATACATTCGAATACAT
The DNA here is from genome assembly GCA_016648135.1 of Agrypnia vestita. Lineage (NCBI taxonomy): Eukaryota > Metazoa > Arthropoda > Insecta > Trichoptera > Phryganeidae > Agrypnia > Agrypnia vestita. Next base: position 69,069 of record JADDOH010006038.1, on the reverse strand, counting down.
TTGAAAAGTCGAATTTGAATCATTGCGTAAAACAGTGCACTCAAAAATTCTTAATTCTTTGTTCTCTACTTTTTTATAAACGCAGAATAGGTATAAAATATGTGATATAAACTGTAAATGTATAATTATCCAAAAAGTAATTTTAATTTAATAGGCATTATTTCAAAAATGCAGGAATATAGACAACATTGAAGTATATGTAAGGTTGTAATCGCGAGCCGCGAACACACGTCCACTCGGCCAGCTGTCTGGGGCAGTCTACCGGCTTATTACGCTGTGTTTTGATTATACAGCTGAAATTAAGAATTTTGAATAAGTTTTTGTTTTTTTTATATTCATTTTAAAAGAATAATAGTAATTCTTTTAATTTATTAAAGTAAAAAATTGTAAACTACGTGAAAGGGGTTGAAAAAACCATCCAAAAAAGAATTTTTTTTTCGAAAACAGTGTCTTTTAAAACATTAATTGTGAGCAAAATAACTGACCGATTTATAAATATTTTTTATTGAGTAAAGATAATAGTTCACTTTGTAATATTATTGAAAAAAAAAACATCTCACCGAGTTCATATGGTCACAAAGGCCCACAAAATAGGGCAATTTTCAACAGTTCTAAAATATCGTTGGTTTGGTAATTTATTAATCGATAAAATTATTTAGTTAGTGTCGTTTTAGAACAAGATGTATTTAAAATATATGGAATTATGAAATTGAGTAAATTTTAAATATATGGAATTGAGTAAATTTTAATTTGGTATCTTTCCATTCAAAAATGTAGTACAAAATACAAGAGAAGTTATGAGAAAAAGTGCTCGGCGCCGTTGAATTTTGTGGGAATTGCTGGACGATCGCCTTAATACTTATTTGATATTGTTAATAAATGAATAGTGTAGTCTTTCAAGAGTATGAAATATGCATATGTGGGCGTATTGAAAAGTAAGGTGTCCTATTTTTTTTTTCATAAAAAATCAAATTTATTCACAACTTTGCGTATATCGTTGGACAGGTTGAACATTTAGCTATTTTTCTACAAAGTCGCCTTGACGATCAATCACTTTTGCATCCTGGTAACCAGCTTTTTAATGCCGGCGTCGTACCACTCTCCCACCACGTCGCGAAGCCAACTTACGACTGCTTCTTGCACTTCTTCATCTGACTTGAATTTCTGTTCCCCAAGGTGTATTTTGAGAGAGGGAAACAAGTGGTAGTCGCTGGGGGCAATGTCCGGACTGTAAGGAGGGTGGTTAATGATATCCCAGCCGAATTCATTGAGCAGGGTGGTCGTTCATCGGTGAGCTGCTTAGGGACCCACCTGGCGAATACTTTGTGGTAACCGAGGACCTCCGACACAATATTCTGCACAAAGAGATAGCCACACTCTTCATTAAGACCTTCCCTTATCTCATGAAGGGTTATTCTCCGATTATTGCGCACTAAGTATCTCATCGATTCGAGCCGCCGTTGATTCCAGCAAACCCGCCGCTGCTTGTCATGGACGTTTTCCCGGCCTTCAGAAAACTCCCAGCACCACTTCTGCAGGTTTTTTATGTCCGTACACTTCCACTAGCTGGCGATGAATGTCTATCGGAGAAACCTTTTTTGCCTTCAAAAATCGAACGACTGAGTGCAGTTCGCACCTGGCGGGCGAGCTAAGCGGGAGCTCCCGCTTAGCGTCTGAGCGTCCCAAGGTCTCGCGGATGGTTCTACACTGTGGTGGGGGAACCAAGGAATGCAGCGCTATTGTCAAATTTCACCTAGCAACTCGCGTTCGGAAATGGCATTGTTGGAGACCTTACTTTTCAATACGCCCTCGTAGAATAACTCAACTTTCAAACTGAAAAAGTGAAAGAATGCCTTTAAGAATTCAAACATTATGTTAGAAACAGTGTTCAAATATAAACTGTGCAATTTCTTTTCAGTGGTATATCAACAGTGATATCTGTTTATCGGGGGAAGTCGTCAGTTTTTGAATACATGTTTGCTGGGCTGGTCACTGGAGCACTGTACAAAGCCAATCTCGGTGTCCGAGGAGCAATTGTTGGTGGGGGTGTAGGCAAGTATATTATTTTAATAATACCTGATCTATAAGGTCTGGCCGTTGTGTTTCTAGCTCTTTCCAAAATAGCATAGTCGTTTAATGTGCCTTAATGTACAGCAGTACTTGAGAGCTGCAAAATGTTTGAAGTCGTATATCGTTCCTTTCGAATGAAAGATCTATATGAGGCCATCATGGAGATTTTATTACCAAGTTCATTCATTTATATAAATTGAAATCTTTGAAAAAGGTGCAATTATATTACAGTATGTAAAACAATTAGCTATACTGACTAGCAATGTCTAGCCAAGCTAGCCAAATGCATTATGAGCCATATTTCATTTGATTGAGGCTGCTATACTGAAACCAGTATATCCTCCTTCTCTTGTATTTATTATCATCTTTGTAGTTCATAACGTAATAATTTGTAATAGGTTTGGCCCTGGGAACAGTGGGAGGTGCTGGAACAATGTTATTACTGAGAGTCACCGGGAAATCCATGGAAGAGATTCGGTATTGGCAATATAAGTTTAAGGAATCCAGGTGTGTAATACATATTATTTTCATTACATTAATATGTTTTCTAAATTTTAAATCACATCAATACTATTCCAATTTAAACAAGTAACAGTCCCTGGACTGCCATATCGTAAGGAGCAGTTTGCCTACTTTTCAGAGGGGAAACACGGGGAAATATGCATCGAACATAATAAAATAATTTATGCTTCAATCTACATTAACATTTTTGTTAATTATAAATAAATGTTGAAAAATGTGTATACGATCTAAGCTATACATATTTATATATACAGGATGTCTCGTAGCTAGCTGCAAAATTTTGGGGGTGTCTTCTTCATTCGATTTTGAAGGTAGAAGGTGGCAACCCTGTTTTTTCTTGTCCTCGATGCAGGGCATTGAATTAGCCGGGTCTCAACGGTACTCAATGACATAATTTTTACCCAAAAATAGGTGTCATTATTTATCGATTACATAAAACGCTCCAGGATGTTCCTAGGCAACCTTGTATTTTTTGGATACCTATCCTACAGGGCACCACCATATACAAGTTCCATCCTGGTACTCGATGATGTAGGGTTGACGACGGTCAGCTATAAGCATTAAGACCATAAGCATTAATCGACAGGTCGCGGCCAAAAAATTCGTTTTTAGTGTCTTTAGAAAAAGATAATTTTATTTTAAATATTTATTTGTACACAGAATATGTTTTTTTTATACTTATAAAGCTTACTTTACGGTGATGATTCTGTACTAAAATAATTAACAAATGTTCAATATTAACAAAGTTATAATTTTTAAAGTTTGCAAGAAATTTTTACATATTTTGATGATTTTCAAACACTTTTTTTCATATAAAGAAATGATTTTACACAATATATTGTATTTACTCCTATACTTTGAGACTTCAAGCGTTATTTAAAAGTAATTTTTTTTATTAACAACACTTTCATTAGTATGTAAAAATAAAATTTCAAAAGTATGAAATATGTCAACAAAGGAAACAGTTTTAGGCCGGCGCCACACTGCGCGTATCTTCCGCCGCATATTTTCTATCTCGTAAAATTGGTAAACCAAATGGGTCGACCGATCATCCGCGTATTGTGTTTGATAAGCGCATATTGTGTGGAAAGAAGTGAGCGGCGTTCCACAACTGAAAACACACGGCGGCAAATTTGCATAGTGTGGCACTGGCTTAAAATCAAATTCCCTATGCTGTTGGGAGTGGCGGGCGACCCTTCTTGGTCGTTTATCTTTTTTCATAAAAAATCACTAACAAATGTCTTTCAAATCTGCTTAGTGATTCAAAAATCACTAAGCAAATTTGACATTAGTTAGAGGTTTTATCTATACCTATAAAACTCAATGTCTGTCTGTCTGTTCTCTATACAAATCCACACCGTTTGTCCGATTCGACTCAAATTTTGCATACTAATGCTTTAGGACATTTTACCCCTCCCATTCCACCCCTTCCCCTCCCCCTGATATATAGATAGATTTTAAATACAAATCTGTACCGTTCGACTGATCAGACTCAAATTTTGCACACTTATGTTTTAGGACCCGGCGGGTAAGAAAGGCGACATTTTCTCCCTCCTTTTTTACCCTTTTCCATCCCCATGAACTATTTTCCATGCAGATCTATTCTATACCCCTTGTATTCTCATACCCCTTCCCCTCCCCCTGAGATATTTTCGATGCAAATCTGTACCGTTTGACCGATCGGACTCAAAATTTGGAAACTTGTTCTTTAGGACTCGGTAAATAACATAAGCAACATTTCCTCCCTATTCTAATACCCCTTCCCCTCCCCTGACATATGTTCAATGCAAATCTATACCGTTTGACCGATCGGACTCAGAATTGGGAAACTTATTCTTTAGGACTCGGCGGGTAACATAGGCAACATTTCCTCCCTATTCTCATACCCCTTCCCTTCCCCCTGACATATTTTCGATGCAAATCTGTACCATTTGACCGATCGGACTCAAAATTTGTAAACCTATTCTTTAGGACTCGGCCGGTAACATAGGCAACATTTCCTCTCTATTCTCATACCCCTTCCCCTCCCCCTGACATATTTTCGATGCAAATATGTACCATTTGACTGATCGGACTCAAAATTTGGAAACTTATTCTTTAGGACTTGGCGGGGAACATAGTCGATATTTCCCCCTATTCTTTTACCCCTTCCCCTGCCCCTGAAATATTTTCGATGAAAATCTGTACCGTTTGATCGATCGGACTGAAAATTTGGAAACTTATTTTTAAGGACTCGGCGGGAAATATATGTGACATTTCCCCCTATTCTTTTAACCCTTCCCTTCTCTGATACATTTTCTAGGTAAATCTATACCTTTCGACTGATCGGACTCAAAATTTGGAAAATTATTCTTTAGGACCTGGCAGGTAACATATTCAACATTTCCCACCTATTATTTCAACACTTCCCCTCCCCTGATATATTTTCGCTGCCAATCTATACCATTCGAATCAAACCTTTGTTTACCCTCACAAATACATATATTTTAAACTTAATCCTTAACCCGTGCAACGCCGGGTAAGGACAGCTAGTTATATTATACTATCAAAAGCAATTGATTCATTGCAGGTTTTCCGATTTGGTGACCTTAGAGGCCTCGCGGACTATGTGTATTGTTAACGTGGTTTTTGCATATTATTTAAGTCATATTAAAGATCCTGTATGACATAATTTTTAAATTAAAGAAAAATGGTTGTTAATTTTTTTTGATACAATACATATAATTTTAGTAGTTATTTTTTAATGCTAGATCAAAAATAATTAGAATTCAGTTAAATTCACAAGTATTTTGAGATTTCAGCTGGAAGTCAAAATAATGCCTAAATCTGTCTATGCGACATAATTTTTAAATTAAAAAACAGTGATGTAAGAAAAATGGTTGTTTACAATTTTTTTTTGCAATACATATTATTGGAGAAATATAAATATGCTTTTTTTATATTCTAGACTTAAAACATTCAGAATTTGGATAAGTAATATATGAGCACTCTTGGGAGTTTCCATATATTTTAGTGTCGACACTTCGTATTGTTGTCTCTTTCTCGCAGTCTTTCTTCTTATCTTGCAACGAATAGTTCAGTGTGTAATATTTATTAGATATTAAGTTTGTTGACGTCTCGTTCTCGTCTTGAAAGAGCACGATCCAATGATATCATACATCGACATTTGGAAAATGGATATAAGGAGATAAGCGACCTCAAAGTTAACATTTTTAAGTCAGTCGTATGGTAGGTCCTATGAACACCCAAAAAAATTTTCATACCTACTTTCCCATATAAAAAATAGATTTGTGTCTATGAAGACATTTATAATATATGTTGATTAATGATGTCACCCTGGGGATAAAATCCAGTATTGTGTTCTTAAAAATTTTGAACATTCTGTAATGAGGCTAAAAAGAATTACGCACTTATGTCAAGTGACAGTTGTCTGAAATGGTCACAACACTATCGAAGATCGAGAACGGTCCTCAATGTTCTACGGCTTTCGGGGAGCATCTGAAATATTCTACAAGAATCTAGAAGCAACAAGAATCGTCTTCTAAATACTCGTAAAAGTCAGAAAGTACAAAATACCCCGATACGGATATAAATACGGGCCAGACCGCGCGCGAGAGTGTTGTTTAGATAGATGTGTGTCATATTGAATTGGCTTCCGGTATTACCTATGGTAAACTCTAGCACATTTTTTTACTTTAAAATTAGTAAACATACACAGGTTCATCTGATATTTTAATTGGTGCAATTTGTTATTTGCAGAATACGACTTAAGGATCAAATGATGGAGGCTTCAGCGAAGGAGAAGAACACTCCCCTCATTGAAGAACATGATCGGCAGTTGGGATTGTCCAAGGACGCAGATTCTACAACGAAGAAAATGAAAGTGTTATTGTAATTTTGAAGATTTATTTAATAAAAAACACTGTCACCTTGAATGGAACATGTAATTGAAAATGTGGACCGCATTTTAAACCAAAATATATACATGTTGAAATTATCATAAAATATTAATTAAGCATTTTGCGCTACGGACATAGTATTGTAATACGGCTCTCAGGAATAGGAATAAAACTTTTGTATCTTTAAATCCATATTGCACCGTGCCAGGTCCTAAACAATAATAATTTCAATCAGTACAATAAAAATCAAACACTATTTGTTTCTATATTTAATTTTTCCAAATAAATGAAATATAGAACCAGACAAATTGTGTTTGATTTTAATTGTATTGATTAACAATTAAGTTCTATAAAATTAATACCTACTGTGTATTAAAAAATAAAATAATGATAATAATTTCAGTAGTATTATAATAGAATTGACTTTTGGGAGAGTCATTTTATTAATATATATAAAGTAGAACCTCATTTATTCGAAATTCAAGGGACCCAAAAAAAAAGATTTGAATTATGTGGAACACCGTTAATTCGAAATTCACGGTACAAAAAAAAATCGCAAAGCGATGTTCTCAAAACGATTGCGAAATTCGCCAAAGATCATAAAATTCATGAAAAACATTAATTTTGTGAAAAATGACTATTTTTGTATACTATAAAGTAATCATTTTGAAAAAGTAAAATTTATTATGCCAATACAAAGATCGTGACATTTCTATTACTAGAGTACCTACCCAAAATTGACATATTTGTTGTTCTCACTTGCGAAAAAAAAAATTTCAATTTTGTCAAATTTCAAAATAATTTGGAATTATGTGTCCTAAAATTATCGATTTACGCGCTAGGGGCTAAAAATTATTTCAAATTACGAATCTACAATGAAATGAACATTTTGCGACTTGTGGGTTTTAAAAATTTTGAATTATGGCGAATTTCAAATTATTTTTTTTTAATTCATTAGGCTTCGCTAACATTGTTTCCTGAACACATATTGTTTAAAAGTTGGTGGTTATTTGATTAAGTCTATTGTAATATTTATTTTTCTTGTTACTTTATTAGGTGGTTCACAACATTTGCCAATAAAGAAAAATAGTACCTTTTAAATTACTGTGTCATTAATATCCAAGATGTACAAGTTTTTTGATGCCACATTTATAAAAACTCTGGGATTTACACTCAATGAGAGTTGTCATGTTATTTCCAGAAATATTAAACAGTGTTAAAGTGACCGAAATAAATAGAAGTTGGTGTAATGTCTCGCGGTGCAGTGCAGACCACCGAACATGTGATCAACGAATGTCTGCTCCACTCATTCCCCAGCAGAAGAGATGAGGTCCACAGAGAGACTCCTGAAGCCCTAGACTGACTCACAAGCTTAGATGTTCCCCTCTGATCCCCCACCATACGAAAGAAGAAGGTATGGCAAATGTGAAATGCATCACTCTGCCATCGTATATAACATTTTAGTATTAAGATTATGCTTGCCTCATTTGGCCTAACCATTGCCTTTACATTCCACATGTGCTGATTCAACAATTCATTCGAAATTTGCAAAAAAAAATTGATAGCTATTATTCATTTTCCTATCGTTAGAAAATTAGTGCTATTAGCTAATGGTGAAGCTGATCTGCAGTACCTCATGACCAAGATGTATGCAAGGAGAGTGAACTTCTGACGAATGATGAAAGAGTGACTAGGTATGACGTAATGGTAAGCAATGAATGCTTGGAACAAGTCAACGAATTTGTGTATTTAGCTACCCGCTATGCTAGTAATCAAACTTTTCTAATGATTCCAATTTGAAAAAACCAATAAAATTTCTAAAAATCTGAAATTATACTATAATTATTTTTTTTTAACGAAAATTTGATAGATCTTCTTGATCGTCGCCACGAGTCTACTTGCCAAGTTTCACCTCAATTAGATCACGGGAAAAGGGTTAAAAATTGATCCAAAGTTTTTTCATCCGGCAAGCAGGCAGACGCCACGAGTTAAAAGAAAGGAAGTAAAAATAAGCAAATACTTAGTTAAAAGTTTTGACAACTAAAGAGTATGAATGAAAAGATGTATGAAAGTGGACGAGGCAAAAATGGTTTGTCAGGACAGTAGAGTGTGACGTTTTATCCTATCTGCCTACCCCTGAGGAGAAACAGTGCGATGGTTAATTAGGGACATTGCTGCGTTTGCTTTAATGTATTGTTAGAAAAGAAAAAAGAATGTTATTATTTATTATCAAAATTTATTGTGTTGGATATATGTATGTTATGGATATGGGTATGGAATATATATCTATATTATATAATATATATATATATATATATATATATTGTTAGAAAAGAAAAAAGAATGTTATTATTTATTATCAAAATTTATTGTGTTGGATATATGTAAATCAACCAAAGATTAACAAAGTACAACAGGTAAACATGATTACATTCTCATTAAGTAGTTTTGATTTATTTTATTAATTTATGAAAATAGTAATACCTTTATTTTCTTAACAAGCTACATTCAGCTGAAATATGAACTCTTCACTGGCTATGGTAAAACACTACATGGAAATATTTTCTTGAATAACCAAATAAACTTACAACAAAATTAAAAAACATATTAAACAATTTTATTTTACAAAAATAGTTTTGTAATGACAAAGCTTATTGTCGCATTATGCCTTAACCTTTCAAATGCCATGAGCGAGACAACACACTAGATTTCACGTGTCAATTCAAACAGCCATGATTGCATTTTTCGGCCTCACAGAGACAGGAATAAACACAATTTTGAATATCATATATTTAAAGTCATTCTGCCATTTTTGGACGATAATTTTGGAATTATGTATATTAGATATTTTAAATCAACCTACCCCTATATAAGGCCTACCCCATACTGTGTCCCCGTGACAAATATTGTTGGCAGTTAAAAAGTTAACTTAATATATTATTACTAGTATAACAGCACAACTCTGTTCATTTCTTGAGCATATAATATTAAATAGATATATGTATCAATTTAGGAAGCAGCATATGTACTAGCATTACATAAATTTAAATGGTATTCATAATTTTAAGAATACAGATGCACCCAAGACTGGGCTCCGACCCCTCGGCCAATACCGCTGGACCAAACAGTCAGATAAAATTTTTCATTGAATAAGAGTTTTGTTCTTGATTAAGACAATATAACTTATTACAAACCTAATATAAAACCATTAAGTTCTGCAAAGAAAATAAATTATTACAAAAAACGTAATGAAATATATATATGGTTTTTATTTGGTGAAATTGGCAAGAAGATAATGCATAATTCAGTAGAACCTCGTTAATTCGAAATTCAAGGGACCCAAAAAAAACATTTCGGATTATGCGGAACCCCGTTAATTCGAAATTCAAGGTACAAAAAAAAATTGAGACGCGAAATTTACCAGAAATAGTAAAACTTATGAAAAAAGCCATTCGATTTGTGAAAAAGTATTTTTTTGCACATTTCAGGAAATCATTTCGAGAATGCAATATTTATTTTGCTAATACAGAGATCGCGACATTTCTATTACTAAAGTACCTACCCAATATTCATATATTTTTTATTCTCACTTGCGAAAAAATCGAAATATTTTTTTCAATTTTGTCAAATTTCAAAAAAAAATTAATTATGTGAAATAGAATGTATTGATTTATGATGCAAGGGGCTAAAAATCATTTAGAATCACGAATTACTGGCCGTTTCGTATTATCGGGATTAATCTACTATGAAATTGGCATTTCGGGACTTGTGGGTTTGAACATTTTTGAATTATGGCGAGTTTCGAATTATCAGGGTTTGATTTAAGGGGGTTTTATTGTATGTACACACATATGAAGAAAATACTAGGTCTTTTTAACAAAATTAACAATGTTAACTATTTATATGGTACCACAGATATATGGACATCTGATTCTAATAGTCACTTGTTACTGTATGTACAAAGACGAAATGCAGTCTTTAGTTCTTGCGACCAGAGAACTCCCAAGTCCACATAGCAGAATCATTACAACAGAGAATTTGGTATCCTACAGAAAGTAGTTTCAGACAATGCACAAAATATGAAGAAGGCAATAGACCAGGTACCGCAAAAACACCATCACCTGTGTGTTGCTCACTTTCGTAATATCATTGAAAAATGTAAAAAAAAAGTAGGTCACTTTTGCCACAGTGCCAAAAGTACAGAAATTCTAGCAGAAAAACAAAAACAAATGAATATGCCGGTTTCAAAATTGAAACAAGACAGAAAGTAGGCGGAACAGTGTGAATATAATGTTTACAAGGCTATGTAAAGTTAAAGCACCACTTAGCTTACACAATCCCTTGACAATACTGAATGGAAAATATTAATAGACCGTGGGTAAATGAAAAAAAATACCGATATTTTAAAAAGTATTGAAAATAATCGATATACATTGAGAAAAATATATTGATATGTATATCAATATTATTTTTTCAAAAAAGGAAGGGGACTAAGTTTTTGGCGACCGAAAAAAAAAAGGTCACCGCAAAAAATATATTGATTATCCAAAAAGTATCGATGACCAAAAAAAAAAAAGGTAACCGAAAAAAGGTCGCCAAGAAAAATATATCGATATATCAAAAAAAAATATCAAAATATCGGGAAAAAAATATCGATATATCGGAAAAAATGTATCGATATATCGGAAAAAAAATATCGATATATCGGAAAAAGTATATCGATGTATCGGGAAAAAAATATCGATATATCGGGAAAAAATATCGATGACCAAAAAAAAAAAGGTGACCAAAAAAAAAAGGTAACCAAAAAAAAAATTAAAAAGTAATCAAAAAAAGGTCGCCAAAAAAAAATATATCGATATATTGATATTTTTTACCCATTCCTACCGTGTAGCACTCTTGAAACACATTGAAAAAATTATCTGGGGAAAAATATCCCACGATGAGATAGTAATCCCATTAGTGTGAGGACTGCAACACAATTAAAATGTGATTGCATAACATCTTTTAATACAAATTGGGCACTGTTGAAAATATTTAGATGCATGAGAATTAATAATTGTAATTTTTCATCTTGCTGTTCAATTTTATTCATTAATATTAAATTTTATGTAATTGTTATTTCTTAGAGAAAACTAGTGATGCAACGAATACTACTTTCATGAATACAAATATCAAACCTACTTATTATTCAGCGAATACGAGTAATTCAACAAGGTAATAAATAATATACCACTTTTTTTTTTACTAAGAGATTTAATAATTACAATTTACCACTGGCAAATTTTTGTAATTGTAACTTCTCAGGCGTTAGGCGATTTCTTTTATCCGTTTGTACATTCCCAGTGGCCAAAAATAATCTTTCTGAGGCAACAGTAGAAAAATACTTCTGGGCCAGTTTTTTCAGCTTAGGGAAATATATATCTTCACTCCAGAAAAACAAATGGATCAGCAGAAGGTGAGATATTGGGTTGTTTAAGGTATTTTAGAGCGAGTTCTCGAACAAAACAAAATAAACTCGTCTCAATGGGCCGACTTTGTTTTAGGATGAGTTCACTAACAAGTCATGTACACAAACAGCTATCTTTATTCTTTATAACAAAAACAAACAAATAAAGTTATATTTAAATTTAACTTTCCAGATTTCTTATCGAAATGTTTCCAAATATCACTTTTTTCACACTCACGAGATGTCATGTTATTAGATTTAATTTGAAATTAATTTATAAGATTTAGCACTTTTATACACAACGGAAATAAAATGGAACAAACAATACGTATTACAAAACAAAAACTACATGAAATGAGCACCTAACCTTATTAATAACCCAACGAAACTAGATAAAAGAACTCATTTTATGCTGTGAAACAAGTAACAATTGACAACTTGAGAACTCAACAAATCCATTCATTCAATGTTAGGGGAATCCTCGATAATAGAGTGCGTAGGTGTGTTCGGATACACGGTACACAGTCAAACTGTAATTTGTGTTGCATTCAGTTATAAATAGTTCGTTTTTAATATTCGTGATGATATTCGGCGAATACAAATATTCGGTAAATATCTACTATTCGGCGAATAAGAATATTCGGTAAATATCTACTATTTGGCGAATACGAATATTCGTATTCGTTGCATCACTAGTGAAAACACTAGATCGTTTGTGTGGTCCAACATATTGGTACATTCGTGGAATACCACAAGATCTATTAGGTTGTTTATTTCTACAGAACCAGCAGATGCATTTTTACACCAAAATGAAAAAGAACTTCTTTATAAATCATAATCGGCTGTAATCAATCAATTATCGATTGATTATGATTGTTGGTATATTAGTAAAATAATCGAATCGGCACATTATTAGTTTTAATATAAAAAATACATAAGCAGAAACAACTGTCTTGAGAATATCTATGTAGAAACAATGATATGTTAGGTTAGAAAAAGGAAGCAAGGATGTTGTAAAGATCGAGGTTATATTATTATTAAAGGACAAATGTAGCTTCCCAACCAAATATTTAACAGACATTGCGGTGCATTCAATAAATAAATGCACAAGAATAATAAAACCGTTTAAGCTTTATTTGAAACTTGGCATCGTTAAAATTTAATTTTCATTCCAAATTGAAAATTTTTGATAAAATTAAAACCCCTGACCTTAAAATCAACTTATATTACTTATTAAACTAAATATACAATGAGTCCTTGTGAAGTCTCAATTATTTGTGTACAATTTTTAGGATTATTTTTACATATATGTGGAGGTTTTGGCCAATATTTTGAATAACATTGCAATAACAGTGAACCTGGTACTAATGGGATCAAAGACGGTGGCCTAGGAAGTCAGATACGTCTGATAAAATAACCTAAAAACTACATAAACTAATATGTGTAAAGTTAATGGCTATAAAATTTTAATCCAAATTTGAATATACCGTTTATCAATTTGTACAAAAATGACATACACGTATGAACCAAAAATTGATAAATAGATGATAAAAAAACATTAATGTAATTAACATTTTATATACACTTTGTAACTTTCGGTTATTACCACAAACTACATTAATAGAGCATCACCAAAATGTTACTTACTGCATTTTGAGTCTATTTTTTTATTAATTATTATATTTAATAAAAATATTTTTTTAATAAGAATCCATAATTTGGCAAAATAAATAAATGCACTAAAAAACTAGCCCAACATAAGCGTACCAGCATTTCAGCGTGTAATGTTAACACCATACCCTTATTATGAGAATAATATTATTTATGCCCGGGATTTGTTTTGCCTGACAAACAAACGGGTCTTATAGACATATTCATTTTGGCGATACAGATTCACTGATACATTTTTTCTGACTGAAGGGGTATAACCCATGTCTAGTAGACACATGTGCATTAGTCGAATATCACGTGGGTTGCGCGGAGATGGTATAGTAACTATTGTCAATGCCGGTGAAACGACAGAACTCGAGAGTGTTTTGGAATTATTTGAAAATTCCCAAAATCACAACTGAATTTGTTTCTTTTTACGTATAATAATTAGATAAGTACCCACTCAGATAAACTTAATCTCATTAATTTATTTTAGAGGAAATATTTTTGAGGACTCCCTGTTTGGAGCATGAGAAATTTTTCTGTACATACTTCATGCACAGAACATTTATTATAATTATTTAGAACAAATAATTTTTTTTTTGGACCGTTTTATTTCAAAAGTGTGTAAAAAAAGTGTTATAAAGAGTTGGGTGTACATGCAATTTTATGAAAAATATTCAACAAAAATAGTTTTGTGTGCATATTTGGCTATTAAATTTTGTTACAAAGATCACTAACCATCACAAAAAATTAGAAATCTAAAAACATTATTTTTATGGAGTTGGCAATTTTTGTTGAATACAATTGTTTTGGTAAATACAATATTAACCCTTATAGTGCCGAAAAGCGCCATGGCGCTCGTAGGTGGGTGTGCGAATAATGCCAGCGTCGCGATAGCGCTCGTTTCGACAGCTCACTTTTGGCGCGCGTCAGTGACGGTCGTGTTCCCGCGTTCATATTTTTATTCATTAAATTGCGTTCTGACTTACTTCAATCATACTTTTTTCTACGCTCATAGGTAGGTGTGCGAAAAATGCCAGCGTCGCCGTAGCGCACATTTCGACAGTTCACTTTTGGCGTGCATCAGTGCGTTCTAACTTTTTTCAATCACACTTTTTTCTAAAAACACTGTTATTATTATTTATTTCTATAATCCTAAATTTGATTTCAAAATGTCGAACACGAGGGAAAGTTGCGATATGGATGTTGAAATGACAGAACAATTCGAAAACTGCGATAGCGGGAGTGATATATATATATATATTTTCTGTAATTTTCTTGTCAATAAATATGTAGTATTCAATTTCTGTGTTTTTATTATCATAGTTTGAAATCTTCTGAAGAGAATGTTGAAAAAATTATGAAAATTAGTGTTTTGTAACAGAAATGGTAAGTGTTTTTGGTGTTTATATAAATTATCTATGAAAATGCACTTTTTACTGGCATTTTTAGCATATTTTGACAAAATATTTATGGCACTAAAAGGGTTAAGCAAATTTTGTGAAATTTGAAACAAGTCTTTTGGTCCCTTGAATTAGTTGTTTTAATGTTTCTAAAAAAGGGAATAAGTTTTATTGAGACAAATGTAAACATAATTAGCCTTATGAAAGCATTATTGTTGATTTAAGGAGCAAAATGGATCACATCTGCAGATGACAGACATTAAGTTTACATAATACATTCATCCGTATTCTGAACTAAGCAATACAGGTAACCCCCGTTCATCGCGGGGGATACGTTCTGGACACGGTGGCGATATGCGAAATTTCGCGATCAACAGGGGATTTTAAAAAAAACATCGTAATATTCGAAAAATACATTATTAATAAAAAAACAATAGTAATAACGCAAAATGGTTTACGTAAAATAATTAATAATTCATTAATTTTGTTCCGCGTTGCAAAAAGGAATTTTGATTCCCTTTTTTGGCCTCTCTACGTTTGTTGTACAAAATTTGACGATAACTGTCAAGTAATTATTGCATTACAGCCACATTTCACAGCACTCACTTGTTCGTAATCTTTATCGTTCTTTTCTAACAACTCCATGCATTGATTGTGAAGAGAAAGGGTCTTTTCAATGGTTTTAACACATAATTTTCCCACGGGAACAGATTCGGAGACGTCATTTTCCATAGCGTACGACAGTCCTGCGTGATGCGTTTCCGACTAGAAGCGTTAGGCGATGCTTGAACGCTTTAAATTCAGAAGAAGTCTTTTCGACTATGGAAATAAACGTACGTGTTGGCATTCTTTTCCAATAGATTCCCGTCGTATCCACATTAAAAATTAAATTTTGTGGATAATTTCCCCTTTCCACAATTTCACGGAACTCCATTGGATATTTTTCAACTGATTCTACATCTGCACTAGCTGATTCGCCAATCATTTTAAGGCTGTGCAAGTTTGATCGTTTTCTAAACCGATCAAACCAACCTTTGCTTGCTTTAAAAACTTCTTCTCTTCCATGTTGAGATTCTAAATGATCCCAAAGACTAAGTAATTTATTCATTATAATTTGGGCATGCGGTTTTGATTTAGGTCCTCTATCCATTTGCTTAATAAATTTTCTATTTCTGTCATCAAAAAACTTCTGTAATTCGAGTAACACTCTCACCAGTCTTTTTAATTTTGTCGTTTTGTTGCACAGTTGATCGCACTGTAGACTCGACCAATTTGAAATCCCTTCCCGCAACTGTAATTTGTAACTTTCGATAATTTTTAGATTCTTTTCTAAAATCACTACATTGCGAGTTTCCTTAAAAGTTTCTTCACATTGTCTTTTTGACATTTTAAAAATTACGACGCGATGAAAATATTTAGTTAATTTGATTAGGATGCATTTGAAATTGCAGCTAAGTTTTAACACTGATAAACTCAAATGCGCTGACTCAACCCTACTAGGGACCAGGTACCGGCTTTCTTTTATCTCACTCACGCTTGTAATTTTACTTATGCAATGTTTGTGTGTGTGCAGCGTGAGAGTGAGTGAGAAATAAGGTAGCACATATGTATCACCATTCATTTTGACAATTCTTGGTACATGTCAAGACCAGACAAGTGCCTAGACAAAAAAGATCACGATATAACGAATCCGCACTCGCCGGGGTCGCGATGAACGGGGGTTTACTGTATAGCCATTTCTGTAACTTGACAGTTATTGTATAACATTGTGATGCCATTTTTTGACGTCTTATGTTTGACAGGTTTGAAATTAATGAATTCAATCAATTAGAAAGCTCATTATTCGTAATTGTGACTAACTTAACGTTTGTTTATGTTTTAGAGCTTTCTCTTTGAATAAATTCATTAATTTCAAACATGACAAACTTAAAACATCAAAATTGGCAGCAATGTTATACATACCTGTCAAGACTGGAATAAAGATCCGACATCCCAATATTGCCATTTCCAGAATAGCATGGATTGTGAATATATTGAAAAGTTTAAATCGTCCTTTCCGCTTGGTTCTATTCACATTCTGAACGGGCAGTGTGATTTGAGTTTTCTCGTTTTCTACAGGAATTTAAACAAAAATATTTGAATTTTGATTAAAATACAAATATGTACTTTTTTCCACTTACATATCGATGGTCCCTATGTAAACTCGGACACCTACCAGAAAAAAATTTTTGATTTATTTTTTACCAATACATAAAAATAAATACTCTTCTCTGCAGCACAAAATATTTTTTTAAAAACTTTTTTCAGAGTAAAAAAATTGACAATAAAGCAGGCAAATACGCTCATTTTGTATGTACAGCCAAACTTCAAAAAGCTCTCCTGTAAAATTTGTAGATGGCTTAGTCTACATAGGGACTGTCGATATTTGTGTAGAATTGGATTTTTCATGGCAGAATTAAAATGTCTTTGTTGTTTGTTTTGTCCAGGCATTGTTTCAAATATAATATAATTAATATATTTTGAATAAAATTATTCAGGCAAATAAAACATTACAGGCATAATTAATATGTCATTGTCTAAAATCAAAATTAATTGACATTGTAACCAATATCTAGACACGACACAACAATAATTCTATGAAACGTTTTAAGTGCATACGTAAATTAATAAAATATAACTTTAATAATAAACATTACAATTAAATTAATACAATTTGATTGATATTTATTACAAAAATAAAGATCACAAAATGAATCACAAATTCCGTAATAACTTAAATACGCGGTGGAAAGACAGCACATAAATGATATGTGTAGCAATAAAAATGAATGCAGTCTGGATGTTCACGACGTGGCCTGCGGCTTGGTAATGCGCTTGGCTCCCCTGTTCGGGGGTCCTTTTGGTTTAGCAAACGCAGGGCGATGTAAATTTCTTTTAGGATGAATCTCGTCTTGTAAAAATTCTTCAGTCAATTCCTGGCCCTCGTCTATTTCAATCTATAATAATAAAAAAATTACAATAAAGTAGTATTCAAACATCTTTCTTTCAAAAAATTCATATTGCCTATTTCTAGAATTAGTGATCCCTCCCACATAAGGTATTGTAACTAAGAAAAGGCAAATTTTAGTTGTTCAAATGGAATATATGTAATGCACATATATTTGATACATATTTTAAGCGGCACCTTCTTTTCTATTTTGCTTTTTATCTATTTAATACAATTTTAAATAACACATGCATATGTTAATAAAATTTTAAATAACACATGTATATGTTAAGTATGAGGTGCCCACAAGCACTTGTGTACGAAACACTTGGATCTTCTGGACTGGATCGCATTCAAGGGTGGTTTCCTTGAGGAAACCTAAAGCGATGTTTCAGATACTGACAATATATTACGAGTACGGTCAGTGGGTGAAATTAATCTCCTGCCAAAGAGGCGGGAGACTAATCCTTGACAATGGAAAGTGATACCTTGCTGAAACGTCGGCCAAGGTTTTCTCAAGGAAACCACACTCGAAAGTGATCTAGTCCAGAAGACCCAAGTGTCCTATACATGAGTGCTCATGGAGATCTCAAACTTAATCTACTCTTTCCGAAGAGGGGGACATTATCCCCCAAATCATCAGTTGTCCCGATAACTCGGTAATCGACCCAGCAATTCAGCCGATACTTGGTATTATCTTGAATCGAAGGATTTAAAAATTATGTTTCGAAAATTTCTTAGTGAAAACTATGTATTTATGATAAAAATGTAAATATTGCAATTAATTACTGTATCAGAATATATAGGTACAGAGTTTTATGTTTTGTTTCACTTGAACAAATGTAAAAAAAGCCCTTACTTAATTGATACAAACAAGAAAACGATATGCACCTTCTCAAAATCTTTACAAGTCAAATTATAAAAACCTTGCAAAAATTGAAAAATAGAAGGTTTTTATAAATAGGTATAAAAGTGACCTACTTGTTATTTATCATACATGCTTTCTACAGGAGGGGTCGAGACTTTTAATTTGTCCTGGTAATGTTTTTTAAGGATGGATATAAAAATCGATTACATGATTTTTGTTTTAATTTTCTATTCAATAGGCTATAAATTAATTCTACAGTATAACCATTATTTATTGCGATTGTACATATTTAGTTCTTTATTGAAAAACTCAAACTCAATTGGTAAAATCCTTTTAAACAAAAAGATAAAAATAACATTTTAGATAATTCAGGAATTTATCAATTAACTCGCAATTCGTGTCATATTGGGTTATCGTGTTATATTGCAAAACGTGTAATCGTGTTATATTGGGAGGACACTGCGTAATTTTAACATAAGAATAAACTAACACACAAGATGACTTAATAATAATACCTTCTGCAAATTTTCGAATCATCTCTTAGAGTCCAACCATAATTTTGATATAAAAACAGGGGTAAAAATATTAAATACTAATAATAAAAGGTTAAAACTTAATAATATGGAAAAATAAATTATATTAGTAAAGCCCTAAAAAACAACATTCCTCTAATTAATAATCAAATAAATTTCCCCTAAAGTCCTTAAGATTTGTCAACATCCCTACAGACCCCACCCGTGTCCCTCTTTCCTCTATTCAAATTCTTGATCTTTTTTGATAAGAAATTTAGTGCATATTGGCCTTTAGTTAGAGTAACACGCATGTGAAGAGTATTTTGTGAAGGAGTTGGTGTGTAAATAATACTATTGTTGTGGTGTGAAGTGTTATTTAAATGTTAGTGTAGTGGTTGTCCTGACGAAGAAACAGGTTACGTTTAGAAACCGGTAGACAAAAAAGTAATTTTTAGTGGTTACATACTAACGTAGATAACATTTTGTTAAATGTCTGACCACAAAGTTAATGCTTTAAACATTAAAAATATTAATAATAAATATTTTCTTTTTTACAAAACTTACCTTTTTGACAACATCAATGCCGTACTGTTGAATGGTGTTAAGAAACGGTGCTTTACAACTTGAATACAGCATTCTTTCTTTAACAGAGCATTTGTATCCTGGCATGGAGTAAATAAAAACTGCAAACAAATTGATAAAAAGTCATAATATTTTTGTACTTACAGTAAGAAACAAAAGTTTCTGGCCTGGTTTATATGAATTTTAGTCATACAAATTTACCCACGTTAAGTACATGTAAAAGTAAGGAAAATCAGCTAGTGAAATCACAAAATAAAAATATTGGTGCAGTGAATAGTAGCTTGTTGGTCTTGTGGTTAGGACACTGGCCTCGTGATCCAAAGGTTGCGGGTTCGAACCTCACTCCAGACTAGCAAGTTAGTCCTATTTTCATAGCACAAGCGTTTAGCTTAGTTTGAAAATAGTAAGAATATTGATGTGACACGTATTCCGTGTTCACATCTCTATTTAAAAAAAAAAAAAAAAAAAAGAATACTCAGCAATGTGCTCTAGAGCCAGTTGAGTAGAAACATCTGACAGCTACATCTTGTAATACAACAAAGTATCATAAAGTAAATATGGATTTTCTTCAATAAAAAGTGATGAAATATGTTAAGATAAGTAGACGTATCTATACAGGGTTATTTGGAAAACATTAATAACCTCGCAGGACTATGTTCCTGTCTTGATTATGAGTCGAAAATGTTCAAGCTATTATGACCTAATATCAATAGTTAAGGAGATATGCAACATCAAAGTTTGCATTTTTTTTTCGATATTTCTGACCTATTTTTTGTAAAACATTGGACTATCATTACAGTAACTTATATAGAATATGAAAAAATTCATTCCCTTTAATACAAGTCAAATAAAAAAATAAAAACCCTCGAATTCTAATTGGAAAACATTCCAATTGGATTTTTTTCAGGGATTTTATCATTTTATTTAACTTGTATTGAAACGAAGGAATTTTTCGTAATCAATATGAGTTACTGTAATGAAAGTCCAACGTTTTACAAAAAACAAGTCATAAATATTGAAAAAAAAATGCAAACTTTGATATCTATTGATATGATTCTAGATCCTATCTATATCATTTTTAGCAAATCTTTAAAAGAAGGAAAGTTTCCCGACTTATGGAAGGTAGCTCACATCACACCAATATTTAAGACAGGAAATAAAAGTGACGTTAGTAACTATAGACCTATAAGTAAACTATCTTTTTTTGGAAAGATATTCAAGATTATTTGCTATAGATACATATTTGCCCACTTTCGTCAGACACTTTGCATTAATCAACACGGCTTTGTTCCAAAAAAATCCACAACTACCAACCTGCTTGAGTTTGTGAGTCAGATTTGCAAATCTTTTGATTCGAGATCTCAAGTGGATGTAATATATACAGATTTCAGCAAGGCGTTTGACAAGGTGAACCATCGTATACTTTTGAAAAAACTTCATGCTATAGGAATCCACGGCAACTTATTGAGATGGATAGAATCTTACATTTCTCATCGAACTCAAGTGGTGACTGTAAATGGATATGATTCATCTCCGGTTTCTATCACCTCAGGAGTTCCTCAAGGTTCTCACCTTGGTCCCTTGTTTTTTCTTATCTTCATAAATGACTTACCAAATATATTAAGAAATAAGTGTCTATTATATGCCGATGATTTAAAAATTTATTCCACCATTCTTAGCCTGGAAGATAGTCATCTCCTACAAAGAGATCTGGACGAACTATCAAATTGGTGTAAAGCAAATAATATGTCACTTAATGCTAAGAAATGTTCATGTGTTAGTTTCACTAAAAATATAAAAAAAATAGAATTTGTTTATAAACTGGGTGACGTTCCACTCGCTAAAGTCGATTCAATAAGGGATCTGCGCTTCATGCTAGATTCTAAACTCATTTTTAGAAACCACTTTGATAATATCACAAACAAGGCATATACTATGTTGGGATTTATCACCAGAATTACTCAAGACTTTAAAAATCCTCAAAGTCTAAAAATTCTCTATACATCACTAGTACGAAGTATATTGGAATATTCGTCAGTTATTTGGTCACCTTATTACACAACACATATTACGAGAATTGAGAGAGTGCAGAAAAAGTTTCTACGTATTTTGTCATACAAAGCTGGTCAACACAATAACCTTCACAGCTACGAAGATCGACTTGCCTTTTTCAAGATGCACAAACTTGAGTCCCGACGAAAAATATCCGATCTCATTGTGCTACACAAGATTCTCAGCGGAGCTATTGATTCTCTCTGTCTATCTGATATAAATTTGCATGTTAAACCCCGTATAAGAAACCCGGAGTTCTTCAGAATAAGTCAGCACACTAATAATGTCGGTTACTTTTCTCCCATTACAAGGTTGTGTCGCACATATAATTTGTATTGTGCTGACCCTAACATTGATGCTGATATTCTTGCAGACACGTTATTTTCGTTTAAAAACTCACTCATACACAACATCCATTTTCTTAACGACGATATGAACCTATAGATCCATTAAATACTAATAGCACTACACTCAAACACAAATATATAATATACATAAATGTACATGTAAAATATAATTAATTACAAAAATACATGTTACTAGAGCGTGCCGAAGACACTTGTAATTGGGATAATGGGCATAGTCTTCACTATAATGTTTATTATCTGAGTATCATGTACCCATTATCCTGTTAGTGTCTCTAATAAATAAAAAAAATTACATATCTCCATAACTATTGATATTATTAGGTCATGATAGCTTGAACATTTTCGACTCATAATCAAGGCAGGAATATAGTCCTGCGAGGTTATTAATGTTTTCCAAATAACCCTGTGTATATATATATATATATACAGGGTTATTTGTAAAACATTAATAACCTCACAGGGCTATATTCCTGTCTTGATTGTGAGTCGAAAATGTTCAAGCTATTATGACCTAATATCAATAGTTTAGGAGATATGCGACATCAAAGTTTGCATTTTTTTTCAATATTTATGACTTATTTTTTGTAAAACATTGGACTATCATGCTATGCTATATGTTATACAAGAAATAATAAATAAATAAATAAATTAAATAAGTTTTTGCATAAGTATTTTTTTTGTTTTTAAATAATATGCTTTGACATAATAATAGCTTAGTTTGAAAATAGTAAGAATATTGATGTGACACGTATTCCGTGCTCACTTCACTATTTAAAAAAAATAAAATATATATATATAAGTGTTGTGCTTAAAATAATCCCACTTAAAATATCTGTAGAGTTACGAACATATCAAAAGTAAAATAATTTTATAAATTGGATTCGACAAATATCTAGGCGCACATTAAAAAACTCAACATACCAACAAAATAAATACTGTATAGAAATAAGACAGCATTCTTTATTGAATAGGTACTTGCGTATTCATCACTTTATGTTTACATATTTTCATTTTTTATAATACTTGTCAAATAATTTTATTATCGTCCAAGATATAGTAATTTCCCAAGCTCGGGATGACAGTACAAAGACTCTTTTATACTGGTAATTATAACAAACACATGACTCAGTTGTGGCCTTGTAATTTTTCATCGGTTATATCCTTCGTTTCGGTCTCCATATATTTTAGATCTCCAGTTCAATCGTTCGATGTTCAATCTAGTTTGCACGAACTAGATGGAAATAGAAATGGGAACTGTATCTCTAGTTCAGTATAACAGATCCGTTTATTAAGACCCGTTCGTTCGCGAACTATCCACCTCTACTTTGAATGCAATGATAAAATATGTCAGGTTACTTACCAATATTATGCAGAAGATCGCCTTCATGAGTATGCTTGAACAAATATAAATGGTAACGTGCAGCATCAGATGGAACTTGTGAAGACAAAGCCGAAACAATAATGTTATCAGTCTTAGAAAGGTGAATTTTTTCTTGTTCGATATCTGAAATACAAAATAATAATAAAGAATGGGTGAACGTGACATGAAAATACAAAATGCAATATATGTGTAAACATACCAATCCTGAATTGCAGATAATTGTATTTGCCTCTAGCCATGTTGATGAGTGCTTCGTGCGTCTCATCAGTCATCGGGAATGATATTCCACTCATGGTTTGTTGTCTGTGTCAAAGCAAAATAATTGTCAGCATGTTTTATTTTCTTACAAATTTACCCCTTAATAGATTAAGAAAGTCAATTTGTTAATTTTATTAGGAATAGGCTTTATGGGGTAAACAATATAAAAATAGATATTATTTATAGCCACTCGCTTGCCCTACATTTTAATAAACACAGTCAGGATTGTCCAGGAACACAATGAACGGCCACACGATTCATAATCAAGAATTTACCGTAATTAAATTATTTTCTATGTAAGTGTAAAAAGATAATAATTGTTTCTCATAGATAAATAAACAGATAACATGAACAATTTTTTTTTGTTTATTATTATGGCAATCATTTTTTTTCAGTCTTTTAAATACATAAAAGAATTTTTCCCCTGGATGCAAGTCCACATTTTTGAACATGACTTCTTTAAGGGATCTTCACGGAAGTCCAGTATTTTGGATCGGGGCATGTGAGTGGCTAAGATTAGTAAAAATATAAATTTTATTTTGTAATTACTTTATAACAATTTTGTGATAAATTAGAATATTAATTTTAATCAAAGCAATCGAGGAACTTTTCAAAGGTCATCAACTGAATATCTTTATACAAAAGATTCTTATGATTACAATAAGGTAGTGCTACTAGGGTGTCTCTTTATGCATATGAATAGGCCTTTAGAAACTTTTGCATCTGATTAATAATTTTTAATGTAAGTTTATGTACCTAGACTCTGTGCTGAAGTCCGATTGATGATCATGTATTGTGAGAGCTTTGAGGGCTTCTTCTCGGTCAGTTAATGGTGCCGGGTCGCTAACTATTTTAAGATGTCGGTTGAAACCCGCCAACGTAGCATCCTCCTGCAATTATCAAGATAATTCATTCAGTTTTAATTGATTTAAATTAATTCACATTACACATAAAGTAAATAGGAATGAAAACATAAAATTAATTTCCATTGAAGAACAATATAATCCAAATTATAATAATTTTACTGTCTGTCTGTCCGTCCGTTCCTGTAACATCCGTATTTTCATTCGAATTTACGACTAAAAAAACAAATTAAACACACGAACATGGGGCTTGAACCTTGGGCCACCAAACTCAAAGGCGGCGATGATAACGATGTTGCTATTGCCGAGCCTGCATTATTCATCAAAAATACAGTACACATACTAAAATATATTTTCTTTATTTACACTGCTTTTACAAGGATTTTTCAAGGATACGGTACCTGGCTCTCACTCATGGGGCTCGGGTTCGAATGCCGTTGCCGGAATATATTTTTCTATTATTTAATTCTATTGTATATATTTTTTATTTTTGATTATATTGTGGTGTCTATTTTATTTATAAATAATCAATTAATTATGTTGTCGCTAGAGTGATATTGTCATAAAAGGATTGTATTGTGTTTATTTTTATGCACAATCATAATCGTTAGTATCTTTTATCTGCCGGCATGGGAAATAATTTTTTTTTTAAATATTTTGATAATAAAAGTCGTTATTATTTATTATTTCATGGGTGTACAGCTATAAATAAAAAAATATTAATTTATTCTTTATATGTAATTTATATACTGTTCGTACCCGGCGTTGCACGGGTTATGGATTAAGTTGAAAATAAATATGTGGGGGGAAACAAAGGTTTCATTCGAACGGTATAGATTTGCATCGAAAATATATCAGGGGGAGGAGAAAATATAAAAGGGCAGGGAGGAAATACAGCCTATGTTACCTGCCGAGTCCTAAAGAATAAGTTTCCAAATTTTGAGTCCGATCGGTCAAACAGTACAGATTTGCATCAAAAATATGTGAGGGGAGGGGAAGGGGTATGAGAACAGGGGGGGAAATATCGCCTATGTTACCCGCTGAGTCCTAAAGAATATTTTTCCAAATTTTGAGTCCGATCGGTCAAACGGTACAGATTTGCGTCGCAAATATGTCAGGGGGAGGGGAAGGGGTATGAGAATAGTGGGGAAATGTTGCCTATGTTACCCGCCGAGTCCTGAAGAATAAGTTTCCAAATTTTGAGTCTGATTGGTCAAACGGTACAGATTTGCATAGAAAACATGTCAAGGGGAGGGAAAGCGGTAAGAGAATAGGGGGGAAATGTTGCCTATGTTATCCGCCGGGTCCCAAAGCATAAGTATGCAAAATTTGAATCGAATTGGACAAACGGAGTGGATTTGTATAAAGAACAGACAGACATTGAGTTTTTTTTTTTTTTTTCTTTTTCTTTCTTTTTTTTTTTTTTTTAAAAATAGAGATGTGAACACGGAGTATGTGTCACATCAATATTCTTACTATTTTCAAACTAAGCTAAACGCTTGTGCTATGAAAATAGGACTAACTTGCTAGTCTGGTTTTATAGGTATAGATTTTAAATGACACATAAAAAATAAAAATAGTTTTTGGTATGGCCGGGAATCGAATCTAGCACCTCTCACGTGCTAGGCGGGCGCTCTTTAGAAGAAAATGAGATGAGTTTTCATTGTGCTGCAAAAAAGTGTCATATAAATTATTATGTATCTAAATATAATAATTTCATTGTCTGTCCGTCTGTCCCCAAAATTTCGTCTAACGTCCGAAATTTCATTCGAATTCAAGGCTAAAACAGATTAAATGTACAGAGATAGGGCTTGAATCCCAGGCTAGCAAACTGGAAGGCAGAACGATAGCGATTTTGCTACTGCTGAGCCTGCGTTACACGTCAAAAATTTAGTACATTTAGGACTTAGCAAAGATGCAAACCATTTCATGTTCTGCCCAGCACAATCGCCAGGGTAAAATAATTAAAATATGTAGTACCTTTAACTGCCGGAAGGGGAAATATTTAAAAAAATGTTCAAATATTTTGATAAAAGTCGTTATTACTCTTTCATGGGTGTCGGATATAAATAAGTTAATACTTATTCTTTAGGCACCGGCATGTAAAAGTACCTTAATTTTTGACAGGTTACAACTAGTTTATATATAAAAGTAATAATTATAAATTGCATCTACGAAATACTATTGTATATATGTATATATATATAAACACTATTGTGTATGTATATATATGGTGGGAGTCACCAATAATTATTGGTGGGAGACTTTCATGTCACCCGCGAACAAGTACGGCTAGTCCGAAACTTTTGAGGCCTTTTTAGCCTTGATAATGGCAAGTGATACCGTGTCGAAACGTCGGCCTAGGTCTTCTCAGGAAGACCATTTACAGAAAACGCGAGATATTCCAGAATCTACTTTTGCTACATATATATATATTATATACTGACTGTCGAGTTGCATGTTCATGTTTAATGCCCAGCGGGAATACCAGTGCAAATAATCTTTAATACTTTTTTGTACTAATTTCTTGATAATTTTTACCCCAAAACTCGCAGGGAAAGAACCTTAAATTTTGTATTCTGATTATTAAATTTATTTAATGATAATAATCTTAATAATTTGATCAAGGTACCACAGATGTCGTTAAAAGGTATATGCATTTTTTTCTATTACCTTCATGATTTCTTTTGGGATGCAGCAATGTCATTCACCTTACAAAACAAATTACATACATAATTACTTAATACAAGGTATATTCAGAAAGTAAGTGTACTGTGACCATAACGGGATGTGATTTTTGTTTTTTGAGGGTTGACCATACTGGGAGGTAGAGGGGGATCTCCTGACCAGAGCAAACACTGCAGGAACACGGTAGAATGTAAACCCACATTATAGTGTCGAGTTGCGTGAAAGGTGTCAGTAAGAAATCCTGCCATGTGCGAGCCACATGCTATGATCCTCTTCCTATAAGCAATCACAAACACCTACCGAATTTTTTTCACAAAAATGGTTTACGGTGAAGATGTTACAGAACATAATGAGTGTGTTTAAATGGTGTAGGGAGTTTATTGGAGGCAGAACAAATGTCATGATGAACAGAGGAACGGAAGACCTTCCATTTTAGCTGATCAATTAGTGCATAAAATCGAGGAAACTGTTCTTGAAGACCGTCGATTGACAGTGGATGAAAATTTATGCGATGTTTCCACAACTCTGCAGAACTCCCTTATACGAGACACTCACAGAAACGCTGGGATACTGGAAACTGGTACCAAAACAGCTGACAGAGTAGCACAAGAAAAATCGGTTCAATAGTGCTGGCGAGTTACTTGTGCGACTTGAATTGGAAGGCGAGGATTTTCTGAGGTCTATTGTGACTGGAAATGAAATGTAGGTGACTTATTACACACCTGAGATAAAAACACAGTCATCACAGTGGGGTCACACCAATTCCCCATATGCCGAAAAATTTAAAACCACAATTTCAGGCAAAATAATCAAGGCCTCAGTGATTTGGGGCCGAAAAGGCAGCATTTTGTTTGAATTTCTGCTTCAAGAGGAGACCATCAATGCACGACGATATTGTGAGACCCTTAAAAACAAAAAAGGAGAGTTCAAAGCAAAAGTAGAGGAATGCTGATGAGCGGATTGTGCTTGTTGCACAATAACACCCGTCCTCACATAGCCTTAGCTACCAAGGCGCTCTTAGACTCATTTGGTTGGGATGTTTTGAACCACTCCCTGTATTCGCCTAACTTGTCATTTTTTCATACCTTCAGATTATCATTTTTTCATTTCCCTGAAGACACACGGATGGAATTAAATTTGCAATGGACGAGCAGGAGGGCATAAAGAAGCTTGTGCCACAACTCACCACATACATTGAACAAGATGACGATCATGTGGGAAAATAGTCAACAAGTGTATCAACAATATTCTAAAACTTTTTTTCAAATACACTATAACTAAAAAAAATCTAGTACACTTACTTTCTGAACATGCCTCGTATATTATAATATTACACAACGCATATAAAGAAAATACCTGTACACTGCAATAATAATCATCTTTTAAATGTGCTGATCCAAATTCCTGTTTCAATGTTGCCTTAGTGGAAGCATAAAGCATCTTCTGACGGACGGTAGCGGTATCGGGAGACCAGCTTATAAAGAGCCATTCGTAGCCAAGGGAATTTTTGGAATCCAACCTTAAAATATGAAGTTAATTAAATTACAGTAGACATAATTGTGACATAATACAGCGTGAAAATACAATATTGAACATATAAAATAAGAGAATAAACAATTAAATAAGTCTAAAATACACCACAACTCCTTAACAATTAGACCTGTGGTGCACTCTCTTGCTTGTGTCAAAATAAATATTTGACAGGGATTCCTGAAATTTTGTAATTTGGGAAGTTCACAATTTCGCATTCACAAGTTCAGAACTTCACGAATTTTATATTTATGTAATAATATTGACATAAAAATTATTTTTCATTCTATATTAAAATTCTAAATATTAAAAAAAAAAACAGAATCTTTTATTGCCTCGGTTAGTATACAAACGCGATCAATGCGACCCCGGAAAATTGAGAGTCTACTCTGTTATTATATTACTCGGCATAATCCAAGATGATGACACTTATAACAGATCCGTCTGAGAGTAAGTATCCTCGATATAGTTGAGTGTCCTTATATCAAAATAAAACAGAATTGATGCGCAAGTATTAAAGAAAATATTACACTTTAAAGCTTCGAAAATTTCAGCATACATTTTGACATTTGATAGGCAAAATCTAAAGATAAAGTGTAAAATGTGAATTTTATTTATAGACAATATCAAATATTTACGTGAATCATAGACAATATAATGAATACTGAAGGTGAATAAAACAAAATTATTGCACAATATTTTTGTTTGTTTGATGATTGAACAACCTTAAGGCGGCACATTCACTGCAAATGCATATTTCGGCATTTTTTTTACAAAAATCAGGGTTTTTATTATTCATTTATATCAGAATGTATATGATAGATTGCAATTTTTTTAGGGAAAAAACTTAGATAGAACCTTTTTCTTATATAAAAGTAATAAACTGAACATTATTTACAATAATTAAGAAAAATACAGGCATTAATCCACAGGCCGCGGCAAAAAAACGTTTTTAATGTTCCCGGGCGAAGAGTGGTTCGTTTAAAATTTGTATGTAAGCATAATATGTTTTTTTTATACGTATAAAGTTTACTTAATTATCTAGAATCCGTACGTAGGAAATTAAGAAATATTCAATATTTATAAAGCTATAATGTTTCAAACACGCAAGAAATTATTACGATTTTTTATGATTTTCAAATGTTGTTTATTCATATAAAAAGATGATTTTAAGCGATATATTCTACTTAATCCCGCACTTTGAATCCTCACCCACTATTTAAAAGTTAGTTTTTTTTATTAAAAATAAGTTGATTACTAATTATTAATCGAGATGCCACGGCTAAAAACTCGTTTTTATTGGTGAAGAGCTTCTTAAAATTATGAGAGGTTTTCTTAAAATTTGTATGTGGGCATAATATGTTTTTTTATACGTATAAAGATTACTTAATTATCTAGAATCCGAACGTAGGAAATTAAGAAATATTTAATATTAATAAAGTTATAATGTTTGAAACATGCAAAAAATTATTACGATTTTTGATGATTTTCAAATGTTGTTTATTCATATAAAAATATGATTTTAAATGATATATTGTATCTATATTCGCACTTTTAAGTCTTCATTCACTATACACAAGGAAACATTAAATTAAGTTATAAAAATTAAAAATTAAGAAGGTATTGTAATAACATTTAAAAGTATGTATATTTTGATTGTTTTTGGAAAGATTTTTTTCACTGCGTTGTGATTGTTTTTTGTAGAAGATTTTTCAATTTAGATTTGAATTTTCCATAATTTTTCTCTGTCTTCATTTCATTGGGAAGAGCATTATAAAATGATACTCCTTGATAGGAGAAATGGTGTTGGGCTGTGCTAGTATTACATTTAGGTATCAAAATATTTCCAGCTGATCTCGGTCTATTATTGAAACATCCAAATGTACTATTATTGATGTACATTTTGTGAATTTGAAGTATCACAAATTTTTTATAGATTTGATTAATATTTGGGACGTTAAGAATGTTGAAAAGTTCCCTTGTTGGAAATATTGAGAGTTTCCTCAAAATCACGTTGATAATTACTCTCTGAACTATTTCTACTGGTAGTATATACGACTTAAAGGTCCCACCCTAGCTAACTATACCATACTGTAGTATGGACTGGGCAAACGCAAAATATACCACCTTCAGCATGTATATTGATAAGATATTTCGTAGCCTTATGAATAGGTATATGAGTTTTCTCATCCTAGTGACTGTGGAATACATTTGCTCTTTCTATTTTACATTGCTGTCAATTATGACACCCAGGTACTTGATATTGCTCTTACCAGACAAAAACAGACATTTTTCATTGTTACAATTTTTGTTGTCATTACATTGATTGGAGTGGATCTTTATATGAATATGTTCAGGTGAATCCTTTTTGGTAATAGAAAACGGGATATATACAGTTTTTTCTGCATTGAAGACAAAAGTTTTTGTCAAACCATGATTTCAAAATGTTAGCAGCTCTGTTTGCTTTAGTATTTACATCACCCCATGTTTTTCCTTTTATAATTAATGCAGTATCATCAGCATAAGATACAATTTCTCCTTTTAGAGGTAATTTGAACATGTTGTTGACATAAATAATAAATAGTATTGGGCCTATAACTGTTCTTTGCGGAATACCAAAAGATGTAGATAGTGATCCACTTAGTTTACGTCCAATTCTCACTATCTGGCTTTGTTCTTTAAGATAGCTCTGGACCAGGATAATACCATTCTCCTTATTCCTATTTGTTTTAATTTTAAAACAAGTTTTGAATGTGATAAGCCATCAAATGCCTTTCTCAAGTCCACAAAAATTCCCAGACATTTTTCTCTACTATCGAGATTATGATAGATAATAGATGTTAGTTTGGCAATCGCATCCTGAGTGCCTAAATTGTCTCTAAAGCCAAATTGTTGCGGATTTAATATATTTTTGATTTGTATATAGCTATTAAGTTGTTTTTTAATAACTTTTTCAAAGATCTTTGCTATGTTTGATGTGAGTGAATGTGAAAACCAAAAATGATGTATGTGAAAACCAAAAATTTTTTATTTTTTTCTATATAGCAGGTTACAAAATATTTTTTGTTGTTAAATAAAATACATATAGATTAATTACCTGTATAAAATAAAACAAGGTTGATCCTCTTCAATCAGTGACGAAATCATTTTATCAAAATCCTGGTCCCACGTGCTGTTACATTTTAGATGTGTCTTTAAAGAGAGTTCCTCTGAAATTACAAATAATTTTATGGTTATTATTTATTTTTATTATTATTCACTGCAACTGGATGCACAAATTCTTTAAAACAGTATGCGTAATGTAATAACGACATAGATAATATGTCAATATTACATTCAGTATATTCAATCGGCACATTGCTTTAACTGATCAGCTCATAATTCCCAAAAGAGAGTAAAACAATTCCCTTAAGGCTGGACATTCATTTTACAAGTTTCAAATTCGAGGTATCTGTGATTTGATTGTGCTCTTTCAAAACCGGTCTAGAAGGTAATCTAAAAGTACAGTGGAACCTCGCATAACGAGCACCTCTCATAACGAGTAATTCGCATAACCAGCAAAAAAAAATGTGAAAAAATTGCTCCCTTAACGAGTGACATTTCACATAGCGAGTGACGCAGAAAGGGGAAGTCGCTTAATGAACGACGCACTTGTGAGCCGGGACTTTCGCGTCAGTGCGTCAGCCTGTTTATTTTTTTATAAACATGTGTAGACATTATTTGTATTTTTTTGTGCAAATTTTAATAACCATTGCAAAAATGCACCCAAAGAAAAAGCCACCAGAAGACAGCCAGCCATACGAGAATTTAAAATAAGAAATGAAACGTAAAATCATTCAGAAGCGAGAATGATGTATGAGCGTAAGATAATATTGCAACGTACATTGAGAAGCATCATCCTAATAAAGGCTATGTGTGCTACAAATTTATTCATTGATAATGCTGTGTCTCATTTTCACAAAATGCCTTTAGACAGCTTTCTTGTAAAAAATAATTAATTATTTGTCATATTTTTTGAATTATTTTTTCCAAATAAATCGCATTCCAGGTTGTTATGATCCTCAACAATTTAAAAGTATGTATGTTATTTTATTTTGATAATTTTAAAAATAAAAAATAAAATATTTTTTCAGTATGGAACGCATTATTGTGTTTTACATTGATTTATACGGGAAAATTTGTTTCGCTTAACGAGTGTTTCACCTAACAAGCAAGACTCTGGAACGAATTATGCTTGTTATGAGAGGTTCCACTGTAAATCAAATAAACATGATAGAGAATATTGCTAGAGTGATATGTAATGACAGAAAGAGATGACGATATAATTGTCGGTCTTCTCAAACTAATCGTAAACTGTCATCTGTCAGAGTGGAAAACTGCACATATCGGCTGTGTTGATCATAAAGCATGAAAATACTATTTGTAATGATATGGTCAGGGATGTGGACGAGATACGAGACTTAGGATTGTTGCTAGACTCCAAAATTAATTTCAACCGGCACATTGATGCGATTGTCGGTAAAGCATTCAAAATGTCTGGCTTCATAATGCGTCTTGGCAAACCATTCAGGCAAATTAGTACATTTAGATTATACATAACCTATATTCGACCTCACCTCGAATTTTCAAAAAACATTCCTTAAGCGTATTAACTACAAATTTAATTTGAATTTTAACTATTTGGACTCAATAAAATTTCATAAATTGGAAACTCTAGAAAACAGGCGAATATTGTCAGATCAATCCTTTCTTTTCCAAATAATTCATAACCTTATTATTTTCCGGAAATCACCAGCTTGCTAACTTTCCACGTCCCATTCCGACCTACCAGACAGAAGTAGTTCTTTTCCATTCCAATTTATCAAACCAACAATAGGAAATCCTCTCCCAATCCACACATATGCTCAGATTATAATTACCTCTTAAATTCAATAGATATTTTTAACACTAAATATGAAGAGTATTGTCATATGGTGAAGCAGATACTAGAAACTCGTCCCCCTCCCTGATCATGTATATCATGTGTATTATATACATCACGAGCCCCCTTATGCCTATGTTAAATCTAAATTTGGAACAATCGGTTAAATGATGTTTTATCTGTCATTGTCAAATTGACTTATCTATGATTATGTCCTATTTGTGTTATCCTTTAATTGAGGGAAACATTTAACTTTTTTTTTGTATTTCATCTTATCACGCAATTGTGTCTCCCTTTTGGATGACCGAATTAAATAAATAAATAAAATATAGTTTACTGCGAAATCTTTGTTGATATTATTAATTAATTCGTCTTCTTTCAAAATTTGCGTTTACTTAATGTGAAATATAAGCATTTTGCATAAGGGTTTAGTTTTTTAATTCAAGGTAAAAAAAAGTCACAATTATCAAGATTAAGGTTATGTTCATATAAACCACTATTGCAAAAAAGTATACAACAATTTAAGTGATTTGATGGCATTTTGTGACTGCTTTTTAGATTGTGATATGTAATTAAATAAAATATATTCAACACAATAACATAATACTATAATTACAAAACTTATTTATCTTTTCAGCTCAATTTTTGGATACTATTGAGAATGCGGATGAGATAATGCAGATCAGGAGGATTTCTTTCATAATGAAAATGAAGAATTTACAATATCAATTCTTGAAGATGAAGTAATGCATGTAAATATTTATGCAATGTCTTAAAAAGATGTAATTAAAAACAGATGTTTAGTTTGAGTTAGTTTTATTTTTTATATTTTAAAACCTAATATAAGACAAAATTGCTTCTTGTACGTTTATAATAAAAACAGAAATTTCTTTTTTCTCTCTGACCTAGATACATTTCCCAAATACCAAATGGAAAAATCAAATTTGTAATTCAACACTAGGATACTATGTTTTGCAAATTATATCAAATCATAATATATGATAAATAATGATAAACAAAAAATATTTTACTGGACTACTTATATGTGATATTAAACAAATTGCGTATAATATAACTGTGTTTACGTTCTCGCATAAATACGTTCAACAATTATCTTTATAATCTTGTCCAGACACTAAAGATAACAATAGGCGATGCTTTAGAGCGTATAACCAAAATATTCAATATATCAAACCATTGTCTATAATCACTTTGATGGCTCTGGTTTTTCCACTGTGGCATTCTCCAAAAAATCTCTTTAATGTGTCATTTCCTAAAATCAATCAAAATGTGAAATAAATGTTTTTAGTTTTAGAATGAGTAATATGAAAAAATATAACGATTCTTAAACGGCAATATTTTTGGATAAAAAAGTATACTTACCACGAATACCCGTCTGATGAGACATGTTTTGGATTGTCTAAATAAAATAATATACTGATTAAAAATAACTTTCCAAAAATAAATCGTACCGAACAAAAGTGGTTAATTTTGACGTATTTCACCATAGACAAATCAATCACTTGTTAGCACAGAATATAGACCAAACTTGTTAGCACCATAGAAATGGTTTAGCACCACAGAATATAGACCAAAAAGTTAGCACAATTCTGTGATTAGCACTGATTATATAGCACTCGTTAGCATAGAAAAGAGAATCTCGTTAGCATTGATAATTAATTATAATTGATAAAAGAGTAAAAAGAGTAATAGCTAGACAAGATCTGAGTGGCGTTCAATCAAAATGTTCAGCGTTACTTTTTCATCGCTCAAGTCGATCTTTTTTCATTTCCCTTTCAACCTACCTCACCAATAATAAGAAATCCTCTTGCACGTATGTGCTTAGACAACCTTTTAAATTCATTTTAATATATAAAGATATTTTTAATACCAAGTATGAAGAGTATCGTCGTATTGCGAGGCAGATACTGGAAACTCGTCATCCTTCCTAACCATGAGCATTATATTATATAGTATAACCGGGATTAACTTTCATGTGATCATCTTGATATACCAGAGTAGGGGGGGTAAGGTCAGAGGGGTCAGAGGTGATATAAAATCACGGTGTGGTAAACCGGCCGGGAGATCTCAGATCTACGTATGCCGGCGGTTACGCCCTCCCCTAGGTACAATCAAAACGTCAGGTGACTGACTAGGACACTGATATCTCGAGGCGGGTGAAGGGATATAAAAATAATAAAATCAAAACAACTTTACAAGTTTCTATATTGGGCACTGTAGCAAATTAATTTACATGAAACATTAATCTTAACCTACATACGACGCAGCAAAGTGGTTACTAATTTAAAAATTACATGAACCCTAATTTAGAGGGAGAGGACAAAATTATAAACAAAGAAAGAAAAAAAAGACAAAACACATGAAAAATCTGATCTTACTGCTAAAATGAAATGGTGACGAGATTAAATTAACACTTCGGTAGAACCAGGTGGGCGGAGAAAAAGTCTTTAGATCGGGGTAACCTGTTTCGGAGAGTTCGGCAGGTGTCTTCTTCGTGCTGCTTCGTGGTGGGCGGCGGCCTCTGGCGTCGGCGTCGTCCTCTGACTGTGCAGGCTACGTCGGCGGCTTCTGACGTCGGCGTCGTGGCGGTCGGCAGCGGGGCGTCGTTTCTTTTGTCACTGGGCGTCGCGGCGGTACACTGTGCGTCGGCGGTACACTGTGCGTCGTTTCTGGCGTCGCGATGCCGATTCGGTGGTCGCTACCGTTCGGACTTACTTTCTTCGAGAGTTACCAGGGTATTCAGCCGGACCGATTTTACGGGTCAGGCTAGAGTTCCTGGTTTCTCCACCTCCTGCTTCTAACTTCAACTCATCACTCAACTCAACTCAACCGCCTTCTTGGCGGCTGGTTTCGCCTTATATTCTCTCTCCGGCGACCCAGGGTGTGGTCGCGGGGAGTCGAGGGGAAGCCTCCAGTTGGTCTTCCGCCGATTGGCTCCTTTGATGTCCGCCTCCATCGTTCATTCGTCTCTCTTGATCCCTCCTAGGTCCCGATTGACGCTATTGGTTACTGAACCCAATGTTGCCTCCGTTCCGCCCCCTATTGTTCTCTCAGTTTGCGGCTAATCTCGATGCTTTTCTGGTATGTAGGCCTAAACACTTTGTTATTTCACGAACGCTTTGTTCACTGTTCATATCCCTATCCCGTCACCAAAAAAACATTGCAAAATGAATTAAACTTAAGGAAAATATTACAGTACAAATTGGCAAAGGCGGAAAATTGAAAACACAAATTCGCATCAACACTTATTACCCAAAAATAAAACTGCTTACATATACATACTTAATTAAATCGACACGCCAGACATATTTTTATCGACCGGTTATTTCAACTGCCTTCTTGGCGGCCGGCTTCGCCTTATATTCTCTCCCCGGCGACCCAGGGTGTGGTCGCGGGGAGTCGAGGGGAAGCCTCCAGTTGGTCCCTCGCCGATTGGCTCCTTTGATGTCCGCCTCCATCGTTCATTCGTCTCTCTCGATCCCTCCTAGGTCCCGATTGACGCTATTGGTTACTGAACCCAATGTTGCCTCCGTTCCGCCCCCTATTGTTCTCCCAGTTTGCGGCTAATCTCGATGCTTTTCTGGTATGTAGGCCTACACTTTGTTATTTCACGAACGCTTTGTTCACTGTTCATATCCCTATCCCGTCACCAAAAAAAAACATTGCAAAATGAATTAAACTTAAGGAAAATATTACAGTACAAATTGGCAAAGGCGGAAAATTGAAAACACAAATTCGCATCAACACTTATTACCCAAAAATAAAACTGCTTACATATACATACTTAATTAAATCGACACGCCAGACATATTTTTATCGACCGGTTATTTCTACCATTATTGACTAATTACATGGGATTGACGCAGGGTTTCATTAGATCACAGTAAAATTCCTTGAGTCTGCATTACAATATTAATCTTATTATTAAGTCGTCGGTTTGATTCTTACAGTAGGCCTCTCAATATTTAACGTTATTTATACATTACATCGTTATAGGTCAATCCTTATCATTAACATTGATTTAACGTTATTTATACATTACATCATTACAGGTCAATCCTTATCATTTACATTGATTATCTTCGATACCTCCACAAAATCATTATTATTATTATTTTTTTTTTATATGATAAACCGGACGGTATTTAAAATTTACCACTCCGCATATTCTCTTCCTTTCTTTTTCTTTTTAATTTTTTTTTCTTTAACAATGACAACATGTACTTAATACTTAGTTTTATTTTTAATTTTAGCTTAAATAAAACAAGCTATCGTACTTCTTAGTTGGACCAAACATAATTGTCAATATGTGACATAGAGATACAAAACAAAGGGCTAAAATTATACAGACATCGTGGCATTTCTTAGTGAATCAATTAACATAAAAACTTATTTACATGGGATACATGCTTCAAGCGGGGTCCCCTAATGTTAATTTTCTGTATACATCTTTGTAATTTCTTTTGGGATTACAAAGTACATGAATTTGCATCAACGCCACTTTCCCGAAAGGAATGCTTACATATACTAACATAATCAAATTCGATAAACATTTTTTTTTTTTAAGAAATTATGTTAAACCTTATTACTAGAAGAAAAATTAAGAAAACTTGGCGTAAATTAATTAATGTAGCATTATTTACACCTAAATAATGAAAATTCTTACTTCAATATGTAAGCTGGATTGAATGCAAAACATTTTTTTCAGGACTTTCATTATACTAATCATTATCTTATCAAATCAGCTTTCTTCCACCCCTGGTATAAGAATATAAGAAAAGAATAAAAATAGAGAACACTAAAAAAAATTATATAAGCCACATTCCACCAGGCAGACAATTGAAAATTTTCCAAATAAGAATTATTTTGAAACACTACCAATAACGGAAGTCCCCACTACAATTAATTTACTTCAGAATTTTCGTTATGTTTTTTTTTTTTAAAGCGGACAAATACCAAAGTGAATGGTGTATCGTAAAGAGTGAAATTAATTATTTGAGTTTTATTATTACTAGATTAAAACAACTATTTTAAAACAGACCGACAAATAATCTTGCTTAAACGAGTAATCAAAACAATAATTGCATGTTTACAGATAGGTTATATTCCTACAACTTACAAATTTGTATAAAAAAAAAAACACAATATTGGGAGCTTGAATAACTAATGACAAATTAATATTATTCTTAAAAATAATTAAAACTCACAAATTAACATTATTCAACTAGGTGTAATACATGAAAACATAAGACATGAAAGCCTCGATCTAAAGTAATATTAATGTTTATTCCAACACGGCATTTACTTATTTGCAATTAATTAAACTATTTTGTTTCAACCCCGCGTGCTAAAATTCATTCTGCAGACAGATTTCAAAAGACTAAAAAGTTGGAATCTTATATCTCGTCAACCTTTTTTTCTTTTCTTTTCTCTTTTCATGAGATAATATTCTATTACATTGGGTTATCAATATCAAACATCGTCGGCCATAATACAATCAAGTTTTTTTCCTTTTATTACGATCAATACATTTTTGATTATTTGCTACAAGTTAGATTAATTCGGGATGATCTCGTTATTATTTCAAATTGCAATGTCCCGTTCATTTCGGTACTTAACAATAGAATACAGAATAAATGAGAAAACTACATATAAAACGAGTAACATCCACTTACAGAGGTGGCCTGGGCTATCTAAACTATCATTACCTTACTTGAATTAAACATATCAGTCGCTACATTAATTAGGTACATATTACACCGGAAAGAAATCGGGTGAAATACATTGATATTATGATTCACCACTTTGCCTCAATTTCTAATTCAGACTCTAACTTCTTAATTGATTGACCCCTGTTATCTTTATTGATAATGACCGCCTGGTCGTGCGTTGCGGGATCCTCGCGCCCTTATAATAATCATATAATTTATACGATCCTACATCTCGCGGAGGGTGTCGCCAGGTGGGGAATCGGTATGTCAGCGCTTTCTAAAACATCTCTATTGTCTGTCGAGGACAATAGTAAGTTTACTGCGACGACTTTCGGAATTATTATCTTGTTTTTTCTAAAAAATGTCTTTCCCAAAACAATGGCGACTTCTCTAACAAAACGCAGCTTTCTAAACCGTTGTCCCATGTGTTCGCATTTGGCCAAGATGTTCTTTCTATTGTTTAATCGGGGTTAGAGATATACGTCCCGCTGCAAGAAAAGGTTTACCGTTTTTTACCCTTCCAAGATGTTACTTAAGAACAAAAGGTTGCGAACGTATTGTCCATCCTAACAAAAGGCCGTGCACTCTTAATGTCTTCGGCGATGCCCAACGCCCTCGGCAACCCTAACTTTCTAATTTCATTGTTGCGTATATTTTATGGCGGGCTATCCTAAGGGCAATCGTCCGTCGCAATGTTATTTTTTTGAACAATAGGTCTCATATTTCGTCCTCGAACAAAAGATCGAACATGCCGGGGCTGTTCTGGCTGTGACCACATGGCGCGTGATTTTCGAAACATGGGCGCTTCGATCTCGGTATTGCCCTAGGACAAAATTAATAACCTGGTTCGCGTCATATTCCGGTGCATCAAAGATATATATTAAAGAAGTCTCAGAGGCTTATTTATTTATATGGAAAGTTACTTAGAAGGAAAACGTCTATGGAAGTTTTTGTAGGAAGTCTTCTTTGATTGGGAGGCAAGTATTAGTTTATTTACTGCGATCTTGCGCAGGTTTTACAATTTTGTAATAAAACTGTGTTTTTGACACATGCAAATGCTTTATGATTGGGCCTTGATTGGTTATACAGTACCGAAACAAAGCTGACAGAGGAAAATGGTGACACAATAATATAGTGATTTGGTATGTCATATTCCTAAAGTTTCTAGCCGTTCTCTGGTTTTGGTTTATCTATGGTTTTCTTGTAATTGACGTTTGTCGTATCCGCGTCGACCGCTCTCCCTGCGAGATAAAATTTTGAATACGAAATAATTTACTTATTGGTGAGTTAATTTGCAAAATTTGTTCTAAAATTTAGCAGGCATTATTTAAAAAGCCTTTGAGACCAGTCATGTGTCACTGACGCCCTATACACACCGAATGTTACCCACTTTACTAGTTCGTTATATCAAATTGAAATTGTTGTATTCTCATTAGGATCCGGAATCGCCGTGTTAAGAGTAGTGGTTTGGTATGGCGTTAATTAGATGAATTTTCGTTTTAATTTTTTAATTTTCAATCCGGCGAATATGCTTCGAATCAATAATGCTTTTAAAAATGTCATGAAATTAGTGTTCACAGTCGTTTGATTAAAAAACTTTGGAGCAAAAATCATAGTGACGGCACATTATAAATATATACCTAGCATGAAAAATTCATGCTGACTCAACACGATTGCGGTACCGTGCATACTTGACCCAAAAATGGGTTTCTCATACAGATTTCTGTATTTCATGTTATTGTCCATGTTTGACAGAATGCCATCACTTTGGAAATGTCCGCTGGTAAAATCCTGTAATTGATATACGATTCTTGGCGTCAGCTTTTTAATAATGAAGACGACGCCGTCAATTGCGAAACATCAGAGGACGTCGCTATGGTCTTGGTAATGTATATTTTCAAATTTGTATAGCTTTTGCTTTAATATTGTTTTAATACATGGTTTTTATGTGTGCCAAAGATGTATAACTTCTAATGCGTATACATTAGTACACCCACACACTTTTCAAAAATGTATTTTGTAACCAGTATTCTGTAACCGGTGTCTGTTAAAAGTAAAATAAATCAATTTATCCATTTTTATTTTCAGAAACCAGCTACAAGAGACATACAGCAGCGTAACAAGGAAGGGGTATCCAAAGAAGAAACATGGATCTGACCATCACCGATCTAAATGTCGCCATTATCAAAACAGAACTAGCGCCAGGCCTCGAGAGTGGCGACGAGGAAGCACTTGATGATGGAGCAAGAGTGATGCATTGTCGAGACACAACTAAGACTGAACCTAGTGAAGTGGGCAAAGATCCATTAGGCTCCGAGAGCTGCGATGAGGAAGCACTTGGTGATAAAGCAAGAGTGATGCATTGTCGAGACACAACTAAGACTGAACCTAGTGAAGTGGGCAAAGATCCATTAGGCTCCGAGAGCTGCGATGGGGAAGCACTTGGTGATAAAGCAAGAGTGATGCATTGTCGAGACACAACTAAGACTGAACCTAGTGAAGTGGGCAAAGATCCATTAGGCTCCGAGAGCTGCGATGGGGAAGCACTTGGTGATAAAGCAAGAGTGATGCATTGTCGAGACGCTCGAGACACAATCAAGACTGAACCTAGTTCGCATGAAGTGGGCAAAGATCCATTAGGCTCCGAGAGCTGCGATGGGGAAGCACTTGGTGATAAAGCAAGAGTGATGCATTGTCGAGACGCTCGAGACACAATCAAGACTGAACCTAGTTCGCATGAAGTGGGCAAAGATCCATTACGCCTCGAGAGCTGCGATGAGGAAGCACTTGGCGATAAAGCAAGAGTGATGCATTGTCGAGACGCTCGAGACACAACCAAGACTGAACCTAGTTCGCATGAAGTGGGCAAAGATCCATTAGGCCTCGAGAGCTGCGATGAGGAAGCACTTGGCGATAAATCAAGAGTGATATATTGTCGAGACGCTCGAGACACAATCAAGACTGAACCTAGTTCGCATGAAATGGACGTAGATCCACTAGGCCCCGAGAAGCCAGAGCCGAAGAATAAGGAATCGTCAGAATCTTCCAAAATTGCCGGTCAAGCACCAGGTGAGAATGTAAAACTACATCGTTGATTTAATAATTAGCAGAAAACGATCTGTTGTAATCGGTCCCCGCAGTTTGCCGGAACGAAACTAGAGAAGGTACAAAGTATTGTATACTTGGGCTGCCATTTAAGTGATAGATGGGATCCTCCGGTTGAAATCAAATGTCGCATCGAGCAAGCTCGTGCAACCTTTATCCGCGTGAAAAATATGTCGTGACCTCTTGAATTATGAACGCGAATGGTCAGATGCTACATGTTTTCCGTGTTGCTTTACGGAATGGAAGCATGGACGCTCAGCGATGAATTGAGTAGGCGACTTGAGGCATTTGAGATGTGGATCTAAAGAAGAATACTCAACATATGTTGGATGGACAGAGTTGCGAATGAAAATGTTATGGTTTGGTTGAATAAATAAAAAGAAGTAATTAAAACTATAAAAATCCGAAAACTTCAATATCTCGGACATGTGATGAGACATCCAGAATAGTACTTGATCTTGCATCGGAAGTCGGGGCCCTGGAAGAAGGAGAACATCATGGCTGAAGAACCTGCGATAGTGGTTTGGCCAGTCTACTGTGGAGCTGTTCCGGGCCACTGTAAACAAAATTTTCATAGCCAACCTCCGTTGAACGGATAAAGCATTAAAAGAAGAAAAAGTTTGGTGGGCGCATTGGCTTCTTATACATTTTTACATCTAT
Source organism: Agrypnia vestita (assembly GCA_016648135.1). NCBI lineage: Eukaryota > Metazoa > Arthropoda > Insecta > Trichoptera > Phryganeidae > Agrypnia > Agrypnia vestita. The sequence goes on along the minus strand of JADDOH010006038.1, from coordinate 25,567 downwards.
CTGATATTCCCAAGCCTGGATGGTTTTGTACTGCGCTACAGTAATTGGGCCACTTGTAATCAACAAAATAATCATTTTGAAATTACTAGTTAGATAACATAATGTGCAAAATTCTGTACAATATTTGCAATCCTCATATTGTCATCCCTGATGTTCTCTGTGATGTATTCTTTGGGGTCCCGACCACGACGCGTTCAAAATACATATTTTACTACGGTAAGACAAATACTAACTACCACATAAACTAATCACTGCCAAGACTACGCAGACTGGGCAATGAGTACAGTGAGTTTGTAAATAAATTCCATGACATCTTGAATACTTTCAAGAGAAGGACGCAGTCGATACTGAGACAGAAATAGTTTAAATAGCGATACCTGTTAATGTTTTACTGCATGAGATAGTTGTTTTTCTTTTCATTTTTCGCATCAAATATAACTTTTTTTAATGAATTTTCTGTGTAATTTTTTAAAATTGCTTTTTATATTTTGTTGAGTTCTTTTAAACTATGTGCTGCCCTTGTGATTGTTATTTTAATTACTTTCTTGCGTACTTTTTTAAAAACTGTTTAAACTATTATGATTTCCCTGTTTTTGCTTATTTTATCAATCACAAATAAACCAATTATTTAACCGATGTATTGCATCAGTTTCTTTTCAAATTCACCTTAAATAAAGCATTAGAAAGCTGGCTTTTAATTGTGGCACGTGTGTTTGATTTTGTTTTTACTGCCCGTCTTTTGTTAGATCGGTTATACTCTTCATGTTTGTTTAAATATGCTCTTTCCTCATCCAGGTATCAAACCGCAAAATAAAGAGCCGACTGCCCTCGCCACTTTGCGCGCGGCCAGCAAGAAGAACTGCGTCAGGCCGTTCGCGTGCTCCAAGTGCAGCTTCACGTACACGACCAAAGACAGCGTCAAGCGGCACATGCTCACGCACACCGGCGAGAAACCCTTTTCCTGCGCAGAGTGTAGCTACGCGTGCTCCTGGAAGCAGAGCCTCAAGCGCCACATGCTGACGCACACGGCGGAGAAGCCCTTCGCCTGCGAGCTCTGCAGCTACGTCTGCTCCCTCCGAGGAAACCTCAAAAACCACATGACGACCCACACAGGGCTGAAACCCTTCTCCTGCCCCGAGTGCAGCTACATCACGGCGAAGAAACACCTCCTAACGGACCACATGCGCACACACTCAGGAGAAAAGCCCTTCAAATGTCCCATGTGCAACTACACGTGCTGCCAGAAGCAGAGGCTGCGGCGCCACAACATGGTGTACCACGCCGCCAACAACCCGTACGGCTGCGCGCACTGCGGCTTCGGGTGCACCAAGCCGGGAGACCTGAAGAGGCACATGCTCACCCACACGGCGGAGAAGTCCTTCAAGTGTTCCGAGTGCACGTACGTGTGCGTCAAGCGGCACCACCTGCGCGACCACATGCGCGTGCACACCGGGGAAAAGCCGATCTCTTGCACCAAGTGCAGCTACACATGCTCGTGGAAGAACAGCTTGAAGCGGCACATGATCTTGCACGATGGAGAAAAACCGTTTTCGTGTGGCGAGTGCCTTTATAAGTGTATCACGGCGGCGGACCTTAAAAGGCACATGCAGATCCATATGAAATAAACTCGATTTACGCGGTTCAAATACTAGAAAATGAAGCGGATGATGGCGGACGGTACATAGATGTCGATCTTCGTATAAGAGGAGGCATTCTACGAAGCAGAAGAAGGCGCGGCAATAAATGCGTAGAACGAGAGATATGAGACGGCACGCCCCCACTAAATGTGTATAAGTACACGCAATAACGAGGGGGAGTGCTCCTCTTGCGACTAGTAGTGACAAAGTAATTTATCGCGGGTGTCAATGTTAACAAATTGGATTGGAGATCTTGTAGTACCGCCCAAGGCTGACCTGAAGAAGAACGCGGCACTTTTGTAGTGGCGCTGCCTGTGAGAGCTCGGAGGTCTATACTCAACGGTGGTTGCAAGACGACAAATTTTTTATAATTTTTACATAGCTTTGTCACGTTTCTTTGCAATAACATAGTGGGGAGATGCGCGCTTTACCCATTCGTTCAGACCTAGTACTCTAGTCGGTTTCCTCGTTAGTGGAATTTTGGGGTTCTAGGTAAATTGATCAAAATCCATTACGCGAAGTACGATTTCTTCGAAAAACATTTCTCAAAAATGTTATGAAATACGGGTCCGAGTGAAATGGCGGGTTGGTTTTGTGAAGAAAAGAATTCCTACCCGCCCAGAATAATTATTCCGTGTCAGCGTTTGTTTAATGTGTGTCGCATGGGATGGTTTGAATGGGTGTGTACTGCAGAGGCAATACAATTAATACAGGACGCAAATGATGCTCACTGTTGGTGTTGTAATTTTTTGGTACAATTTTACAGATGGCCGCGAATAAGACTTGTTTGTTATTCAACGATCGTCGACAGAATCAGCGCTGGTGTGGTGAACGAGAGCATGTTGGCCGAAACAGGCTGGATGCGCGGCTAGATGCCGCGGCGCGATCACTTGTAAAAAATTAAACGATAGATTTGATAGTCTGTATGGGCGGAATTGTGAATGTTACATGGTGTAAAGTGCTCACTTAAGTTAGCCATACGATGGGTCGTAAGCCCTCTGGACACCCAAAAAGATTTCCATACCTGCTTTCTCACTTAAAAAAAGCTTCACCTCTATGAGAGATCTGTAATATATCTTGTTTGATGATGTCCCCCTGGGGATAAAATCCAGTATTATTTTCTTGAAAAATTTGAACATACTCAAAATATTCTCCCTCCATATTCGATTATTTAAGTAGGTTTAGCTTAGTCCTGAATGTGTCAACAAATACTGTTGTCTTAGTATTATATAAACGAGTAGGTTTTTTTATAATAGTTTTATTTAACGTATAACACCGTGCATTCGCTCCATATGCTTAATATTCAGTATTTAATTATTGTTTATGTTATACATTAAATAAATTTGATCTCGATTCATTAATGTTTATAAACAATCCTCAGAGTATGTGCGTAGGATGATCTCAGAAGGTCGCTGCGGTGATCGGGGCGCAGTTTAGAACGCACCCGGCACTTTCGCGTTCGTACCTGACAGCAGCGTTCACTCCGAACTCCGACAGATTCCATGGCAATTTCAGCACGCATTTATACTCCGAGCAATAGCAGCACGAGCTCGTTGTAAGTTCCCCATCCGAGGCAATTGCTCAAGGTCGCTGACGAAGTATTAACTATAGTGTCCATTAACTATTCGACCTGACTCATACTGAGCAACATTGCTATTACAAAAAAATACTGCTCGACCCACATCCATAAACACATGGAACAATTTTTTTGTCGACTGGACATTATTCGCAACTTTTTTTTTACAATAGACGTTGGGTCGAGTAAGCACAAAAAAATGATATTCAGCCGTATTATGAAAATGATAAGATTGTTATTTTGGCGTTTGTTACCTCAACACTCAAAAATAAAACGGTAATTAAACGAAACCGGTATTGAGATTCTAAATACGAGACAGCCCTCGCAGCCCTCGCAGTCCAGTGGACATGACACTGGCTTCTCACACCGAGGGTTCCGGGTTCGATTCCAGGTGAGGTCACAATTAATCTATGTGATTTATTCAAGCCTGAGTGTTTTGTGATGTGTATTGATTCTGTAATTAGGCCTTTGGCCTGTTGAAGCGTAAAAGAAAAATAAATAATATAGGACTTAGATTACTAATTTAGAAATGCCTAAATATTAGCCAAATAATTAAGTTTTAAAAACAGTTAAATTTTACGAATAACACATTATTTGATATATTTCCCATTTCGATGTCTACCTGTTAATTTCCCGTACCCTCACCACAACTGTAGCCACGCCTCCTTTAAAATATTAATAAATTTATTAAAATAAGTAATGGATAGTTAGTATGCGTCCATACCGACGAAGATAAAGTGGTATCGAAACCGGTAGACGTAGAGTTACTCTAAGTGGTTTTTACAAAGTTTTTAATTAATTAAAATTAATAAAATAACATTCAATAAAAAAACCGACTGAATGAGTGCGCAAAATACCAACCATCAATGGAAGGTTTTAAGCATTAAAAAGTCACTAATGTAAATGAGTAGTTGTTTTTACTTGTTTAACTCATTTGTATGGGTGGTGTAACGAAGGTCTACATGTCACAGAGAATATTTAATATCTACCTTATTTACCAAAACTAAAATGTCATTTTTCTGTAATCATCGAAAAGATATTTTCAAGCCAAAATTACTAAATTTAATTGTTGTGAATGTATGGATTTTTTAATTGAAAAATAGTTGTCCATTACTCTCGTATTTTCAGTAAGGGATATCAGAATATTGCACGTCATAGTTAAATCTAGTAAGAAAGACGGATCGTCTGATTGGTGGAGAACGTAAAAATCTATGCTTTTAAAGAACGCTTACTTTAATCCAACTTGAAACAACCGGCCGCGTCGTCGAATTCAGTCGGTAATGATGCGTCGGCGTGAGCATGATTTTCTTACAATTTACTGAAATAATGTATATGTTTATCTTATTTATGTATATGAATAAATTTGTATGTTTATCTTACATAATTATATAAAAAGTCTTATCTGTTGCGATGTTATTAGTGCTTACCCCCGAGATTTCAAACATTTTAAGTTTTGAGCGGGTGGCAGCCTCGAAATTGGTTTCGCCGACGGTCGTCATCTTTTTTTCCACAAAATGGCGGCCCAGCGCCATTAGTTTGCAGACGTCATACCGTGGAGCATTGGACGGGCCCAGAACCGCCGTTTTAACAGGTCGCTACTGGTACGTAGAATAACAGTACTAATAGTATCTTCATCTCCTGCATAATATTATGTGTGAATTTCTCTAATATCGGACCGCTTACAGGGCCCGTCTTGGTCGCTCTATGTAGCGCCCGCCCGGTCTAAGGCCGTGTGCCGGATTCCTTTGGAAGCGAGGAATGACTGGTGCCCTCGAGAAGCGCACAGGTCGTCCGGAATTTGCAATCAAGGCGAGTGTTTGCTGGCAGCGGAGCTGCAGAAGATTGGCTGAAAATTAACCACGGTGGTGGCCGATGGATCCGCGCCACACCGCAAGTCTCGTGGGGATGTCGAGACCGACGCCCACCCTGCATGGGCGGATGCCATCGACAAATCTAACGTGATGGCCTTATTCACGGCCAGAGTTATCAAGTGGGTATCTGTCAATTTTAATCGCGCTAGTTTACCTCCCGGCGTCTGCGAGATTCTCCATCAGGAAGGATGGGCGTCCTGGTCTTCTTCGCTGCGTCGACGTCCACGGAAACCATATTTTGCTGTGCTACGAAATTAGAAACTTTAGTTTGGTGAAGAATTATTGTCAGTGTCCACCTGTTATTTTCTTGATTATTCGCCTTCAGCAGGTTCTAGGGGCCGTAAGCCCGGTTCATTTTTAAATTATAATCCTGTAGCCGTCGGCCGTGAGGCCGGGAGTTGATGCTAAGTAATCTGTTAATAATATTTTCATCTGCCGTCGTGGGCCTCACGGCGGCAAATTATATCATTTATTATTTTGTGTCAACCTGTGGTGCGGCTGAGACCGCTACCGAGTCGTAGTTATGCTGATTTATTTATGTTGATTTTTGGCGCGGCTGAGACCGCTACGAATTTATAGTTAAATTTGTCAGTTGAGGATACCTTTGGTTCATGGAACGGCAGTGGCCGCCACCCAGTTGTACTTTCGTTTCTATTATTTGTTATTAAAATTGTAATTTCGAGTATCTACAGCCTTTTCTTTGACATTCGATTTCCCGAGAACCTGGTAAAACTTAGGCCCGGTTGTTTCAAGTTCGATCAAAGTAAGCGGTCGATAAAAGCATAGATTTTTACGAAAACGGATGGTCTGATTGGTGGAGAACGTAAAATTTCAGTTTAAACTCTACGCTTACTTTGATCGAATTTGAAACAACCGGGCCTTACACGCACACACGAACACACTACACTCACGATTTCCATGTTACACATCTGTATGAGACGGCGTCGGACATTGGGGCACGGACGGGGCGACGTTACCTGAGATTTATGCTCTACTGATTGAGGTAAGTTGGTGATGCTTGTGACTCTGTCACGCAAAGGCGTTCTATCCACATAGCACTGTATTGAAAATATATATATTTTTTACCACATATTAAAAACTATGTCGATTTTAAATCATGTAACGCTGTGTTACACCACCGTTCCTAAAGGTATTTTTCAGCACAGTGTTTTAAGAATTAATAAATAAAAATACAAATTTTACAATTTGCGAATGTAATAAATTTATTGATATTTCTAGGTGTGAATTTTGATACGCCGAGCTCTAAAGGTTAAATATCACTGGTCTAGAAAATCAACCTGGGCCACAGAGTATAAAATTGTAGAGTTGAAATAAGCTCATTGTTTAGGCGAGAGGACTGGAGCACAGCGGAATTATGTGCTCCCTAGAATATATTCTAAAGACTTTATAATGCTGTTAAAGTATTAATTCTAGCAGAACTAAATCCCCTAGTAAAAACAAACGTATTTTTTAGAATAGACGTTGTTTTTTTTTTAAATCGTTCCAAACCGAGTATCTACAAATAAAAACACCATTTTATAATAAAACGTGATTTATTTACTAAGGCCCGGTTGTTTCAAGTTCGATCAAAGTAAGCGGTCGATGAAAGCATAGATTTTTACGAAAACGGATCGTCTGATTGGTGGAGAACGTATAAATCTATGCTTTAAAAGAACGCTTACTTTAATCCAACTTGAAACAACCGGCCCTAAGACATTATATTAGGTTGACCTTATAATTGTTTCACAATTTACAAGTCACAGCGTGTAACAAGAATTTTCCGTTAGTTCATGCCTATATATTATCAGGAGGCGTGACTGTCGGAGGCAATCAAAACACGATAACAATTTAAACTTTTATTTATTACGCAAAAAGTCACTGGACACGAGTTAAATCGGAGCTCCGTTCTTAAATTTATAGTCACTAAATGTTTCAAGAATATTTCACACTGATTCTCAATTCGCACTAATTAACTCTGATTCTATCGCTTAAATCACCATAGAGAGAAATTTATAGTCACTAAATGTTTCAAGAATATTTCACACTTTTTCTTAATTCGCACTAATTAACTCTGATTATATCGCTTAAATCACCTTGGAGAGAATTCCGATTAATCTTTGCACGTAGGAGTCTGTCCGATATCTGTCACTCGGTGTACGACGCGCTGGCTGCACCGCTTGCGCTACGGTTTTATCTCTGGAGTATTGCATACGTTAAAACGTTAAACGTCAGAACAAAGGCACGATCCGCCGCGTGCGCGCTAGGCCTTTTATATCAAACATGCGGGTTTCGCGATTCTTCGAGAACATTCATTACACTTTCCAACGAGAATGCTCCAGTCGATTCCAGATTGCTTCAGAGTGTATCAATACTGACACGTACTTAGACGATTACCTCATCAATATGAACGAAATGTAACATTCTTTTCTTCTTGGTAGACTTTTTGCCGGGGCATGCGTGCGCATGTGCCTAGTCATGCTCTGCTTGGTGGCGCATGCGTACGAGCACCCGGGACAAGAGAAGCGTTTCTCAACGTCGTGGAAGCGCATGTGCGTCGTCAGGTTCCCGTTCGTCGCGCATTTATAACCGCAGACGGAGCATGAAAACGGCATCTGAGCGCTGTGCTTGAGCATGTGGTACTTGAGGCGTTGTTTCCGATTGCAGATGTATTCGCACTCGACACAAGCGAAGGGTTTCTCTCCAGTGTGATGATGTGGTCCTTCATGTTGGATGCCTGAATGCACGTGTAACTGCACTCGGGACACGCGAACGGCTTCTGTTTGGTGTGGATGAACCTGTGTTCTCTGATCCCGCCTCTCCGGGAACAAACGAAACTGCACTGAGAACATGAAAACGGTTTTTCTTTCGTATGGCTGAACGTGTGATCTTTCAGTTCTTGTTTTTGATAGCATTTGTAGGCGCACTCTGAATACGCCAGGGTTTTTTTCCCTCTGTCGTATGCCGCTCTGTGAACTCGCAAGCGGTGCCTATTAAGGTTTCCCCTCGAGGTACACCGATAACTGCAGTCGGAACAGGAGAATGGTTTGACCCCTGTGTGGGTGAGCATATGCTCTGAGAGATGGCGTTTCTGGGTGCTGGCGTAACTGCACTCGGTACAAGCGTAAGGTTTGGCGCCGCTGTGGATGAACATGTGTTTTGTTAGGGTAATTTTCGTAAGAGACGAGTAATTGCATTCGGTACACGAGAAAGGTCTTTCACGGGGCGTTTTTGAAGGTTTTTTCAAAATTTTTGCTTGACATTCAGTGCGATCTAGTGGCGATGCTTTTGATGTTATAATTTTTTCCATAGTTTTAGGAGAATACAGATTGACATCCAAATCTGAAAAATAACATATATATTTTATTTATTTATTTATTTAACGCCCTTATGGGCTTTTAGAAATATACAGAAGATACATTTAAAAAATAACATAAGACAGATAAAATAATAATACAGTTAAAAGGTTCAAGTACATATAATAGAACTGTGTAAATTTAGATGGCTGTTAAATATTCAAGTGCATATAATAGATTTGTGTAAAATTTAGATAAGTGTAAATTGCAGTTAAAAACATTCAAATAAAAATTGGGATAAAATAAAAAAAGAAGTTAAAGTAGTGAGAAGAAAATAATTGTAAGTAATAAGAAGAAGAAGAAATACATTGCAGTTAAAAATATTTCATATTTCAGTTAAAAATATATGCATATTTCTGTAATACAAAGATAACCAGCGAAATAGACAGGGCAACGGATAGTGTTTAAATTGTTGCCAAAACCTGCAACAACAAATTTATATAAATAATATACATGTGTAATGTGTGTAAATTGGTACAATTTATAGATTTGTGTAAATTAAAAAGAGATTTTTAAAGAGAAAAATTTAAGTAGTAAGAAGAAATAGATTGCAGTTAAAAAGATTCAAGTACATCTTATAGATTTGTGTAAATTAAAGTTTTAAGTAGTAAGAACAAAAAGAAAAATTAATTAAAAAGAAAAAAAAGAAATAAAAATAAATATATCTAATCTCCATACGCAGCGACCGTTACATAAAATAACGAGTTGTACGTTAGCATATATTTTGGAAAAAAAAATTGAGTGAGTCTTATTGTAGTCTCAAATGGTGTGTAACATCTTTTCCCAGTAACGCTTCATTGGTTTCTCAGTAACGTTCAGTAACGACTTGTCCAAACTACTGACGAGTCGGTAAGGAAGTCTGCGGCTTCCCATATACCGAGCGTAAAGATGTTACACATAAAAATTTCACAATAATTTAATTATTCGTATACGCACAGACGACCTTTAAATCTTGTGAAAAAACCCAAAAAAGGGGTTGTTACGGACAGGACAAGACCTGAGCCTACGGTCAGGCAACAGAACTTTCGAGTTCTGTAGTTGAGACAATCACGTCACATAAAGGGTAGAAATTTCTGATGTGAATGAAGCAGAGCAAAAGGCCCCTTTTAGGGCCGCTGCCGATCGCCGTGACCCGGTTGGGAATGGGTACCGTGCCGAAGACAGCGCGCGAGTTTTCGGTTGCGGGGGTTAGCGAATGGGAAGCCTCAGCTTCATGAGATCGCATCCCGCTGATGGCAATGGAAATGCGCTGAGTTGCCATCATCTGAAATGTGTATGTTTTTACTGAGAATATTATATGAAAATATTAATTTTCAGATTTTTTAACATTTCAGAGCTTTCTAATATGATGGAAATTAATGGATTTTTGATTTCAGATGGAACTGAATCACAATTTTATGTAATAAAGTATCGCATTTTCATTGTTTTAATAAAAGAGAGCGGGCGGGAGACGATTTTATTTGCGCACAAGGCGCATTTTTGTACCCTGTTATCACGAATTTGCCAGATAAGCAACATTAAAGTTGTCTCAACATTTATAAATGATTGAGTAGTAGAATCGCACACATACACACACGCTGTAAGACATAAAAGATTGTCTACAGATGACACGATAAATGGTTTACTGTATGGCATAAAAAATTGCCAACAGGTCACTGGTAAAAAACACACATTTTTTATGACAAGGAAAAAAATTGAAATATTTTTTCGAATACATCATTAATGAATAAATCACACTCACAATAATATGAAAACACAAGTCTGACAATACAAACACCTCAACAGCCGCCGCTTATGAGCGATACACTGGGCTGGGTTTTTCCATATAAATGTTCATGAAAACACACAAACCGGAATAACTTCCGTCAGAGGTGTCCGATTTTGATAATTCTTTTTGCATAGTGATCAGTGGATCAAGACCTATTTGGGGAATATACACACTCATGTGTGCAAATAATTTTTGTTTAATTAAAAAATTAGTTTTTTGCTGAAAAGAAATTTATTTGTTGAAATACCATAGCCCACCGGGCCAGAAAATGAGATGTATTTTAACTAATTGATGTATTTTAACTAATTGTTAATAAGTGTCTCAAGGTTGCCACGAAATATGCCAGGCTGTTTATTGAGACGCAGTCCATGTAATGGCATATTTAGAAATCCTCCGGTGGAGGTGCGTTTAATTTAATAATTAAAAAACTGTAATATGTGTAGTAGAAATAACAAGCCGATACGCGCCCATTTGTATGAAAACTGTAACACGTTTTAATTGGCTTCGAGGCTGGGGCCTCACGGTCCCGGCCGAGGGTATAAATAACGCATTATTGGCGGACCGACCCTCAGTCTGGTTTAAAACGCCGTGGCAGACCCTTGCTGTGTGTTTTATTTTCTCACCCGACTACTTTCTACGATTTTGCTGCCTGCTGACACCGACCTCTCTCGAGCTCGAGACTTGGTACTTCGCTGCGATCTGCTGGTTGCTGTCTGCTGACGCCGAGCTCTCTCGCTTCACGCCCGGTACTTGCATATCGGCGGCGATCGCTACGCGCGGTGTGCTGACGCTGAGTGGGACATTGTCACGCTCGGTACCTACTACTTCTGCGGAGTGCCGTCTGCTGGCGCTGACTTGCCAAGCTAAGTATTCCATCGCAGTTTTTAACCGTCTTTTTTAAGATGATTTACTCTTGACGATCTCGTCGAGTTAGACATTTTGCTCATAGCAAATTCTTTTGCTGTCGCCTCTGGTGCACATTCCCGTGTACTAATATCGCTCTTTTTCCAGCTGCTCACACGGTGCGCCCGCGCTGTGTGAGACATCCCGGAGGCTTCTGAAGCGGAATCAGCGGACCGCCCTTTGTTGCCTGTTCTGTGCGGAACAGGGGTTTTGAACCAAAAAGATAGGTAGGTACCCTTAAACTTACGTGTGAATATATATTGCACAAACCAGCCTAATATTTGAAAAGTATACGACAAATGAACAGCTGATTTTAATAATATTTTTCCTTAATAGGCATTATTAAATCGCTTCATTTAGGATATGTCAAAGTTGAATCTGTTTGAAGATTAATAAATTTGAAATCGGAACGATTTTTCATTTCTATTTCTTGTTAAATGTTTCCGTCGTATTTACGAAATTACAGCTTTGTCGATATGAGACATATTTATAACGTGGTTTTCCAAATATTTTAGTTTTTTTAAAAATAAAAGCTGTTCTGCGTTGCTCTGAAAAGAGTGGGTATACATTTTATTAATAAAAGAACATAATATTTCACATTAACATTTAAAAATAATAAAAGTACACATCGTACCTGAAAAAAGAAACAACATTCAAGCTATTATTTTATATTAATCAATTAACATTCACAGACACTTTATCAATTATAAAATATTATTAACCGGTATATTATCATTTAAACATAATTTTCACAATTGGTCGATTGTCAGTTGTTTGTGAAAGAATTTTCACGCAAATTGAAATGTTTTATTACTTATTTTCTTTTAACTCGTGGCGTCTGCTTGCTTGCCGGCTTGCCGTCGAAAAAACTTTGAATCGATTTTCAACCCTTTTCCCGTGATCCAATCGAGCTGAAACTTTGCAAGTAGACTCGTGGTGACGATCAAGAAGATCTATAAAATTTTCTTTAAAAAAATGTAATAATTATAGTATAATTTCGGATTTTTAGAAATTTTAATATTTTTTTCAAATTGGAATCATCACAAAAGTTTGATTACTAGCAACGGCGGCCCGATAACGTCGCAGAATATTTTCTAAATTTGCATTACTCCGTCGGTATACATAATAGGTACTTCACTACGAATTTCGAAAATCTAAATTGACTGACAAATAAATGTTTTTAGAATTTAATCTTCAAAGCATGAAGTGTCTTATCATAGCTCAAAACATCTGACATTTTAGAAATATATTAAATTACTGTAAGTTTAGTGTTATGTTATACGTTTTAATTCGTCTTTAATTGTTGTTATATTTTACAAAGAAAGGGAGTATAATAAAAACTTGGATTTTATGGGTTAGTTTTTTTTAACAATTCAATTACTCTAGGTAATAGGCCAGGTGTGCGATTTGCGTGCACATTTGTTTTTCAAGAACAAAGGCTTGTGCGTTGCGAAACGCGTCTCACCTGATCGAGGTCATTGTATGTGAATACTGACACTCGCCGTGTCTGCGAAACTCGAAGTCTTGTGCGAACAGAGCTTCTCCAAGACTCGTACCAAACCATAGACACATTCCTAACGAGTAAACAAGGCCCGAGGGAAACGTCAAAATGTAACAGCCGTCAGCTAGGGATGGGTAAAAGATATCGATATATCAATATATCGATATTTATCGTCGATATATTTTTTCGCGTTTTTTTTTGATATATCGATATTTTTTTCTGGGATAATCGATATTTTTTTTCTTGGCGACCTTTTTACTTTTGGTCATTTTTATGGCGACCTTTTTTTGGGTATCTTATTCAGTTTTTTTCTGGCGACCTTCTTTGTTTTTGATCATCGATATATTTTTTCCTATATATCTATAGTTTTTTCCCGATATGTCGATATATTTTTTCCGATATATCGATATTTTTTTCCCGATATATCGATATTTTTTTCTTGATATATCGATATTTTTTTCCCGATATACATCCTTTTTTGGGTACCTTTTTTTATTTTTTTATGGCGACCTTTTTTTGGTTACCTTTTTTTTTGGTCATTTTTAAAAAAATTATATCGATAATTATCGATATATTTTTCGCAATCTATATCGATTATTTTCGATACTTTTTTAAAATATCGATTCGATATTTTTTTCATTTACCCATCCCTACCGTCAGTTGATAAGAAACGCAGCCCACGAACGGCTGTACTCACCTCAATGGCTACGGGAGAATAGACTATCGAGCCGTTGTAAGGCCCGGGAGCTTCCGGGGTATGATGTGTCACAAAACTGCATTTAGAACGGCACCTTCGGGCGGCCGGCCGGTTGTATCAATTTGGTTTATGTAGGTTAACCGCTGAGAGCTTTAATGTGACTCATCTCATTCTATTATCTTCTTTTCTATGGAGCCAATAGTAGCGCAAATGAGAGAGAAATATATGTTAAGAATTATTTTTGCATGGGTCATGCAAAACCCCTCGACGGTTGACCTAATAATTAAATAAAAGGCATAGATTTTTAAGAAAACGGATTGTTATTGATCGGTGGAAAACGCAAAAATTCATGCTTTTTACTTAGCAACCATCACGCCATTTCAATGCGGGGGTACGCAGAGAGGACACGCTAGGGATGGGTAAAAAATATCGATGGTTGTTGAGGCTTGTAACAGGACCATCTTCCAGTATCTGTTTAATCTGGTCGCGTCACGTTTTCCGCGGCCGCCCTCTCTTTCTGGCGACGTCAACATGTGCGTTATATCTTTCTTACCATTCTTTACTCATTTATGCGCTCAACATGCCCTAACCAACTGAGTGACCCTTTTTTATTCTACTTATTATGCTACGATCAACTTTACATGAATTCCTGATATCTTCATCCTTTACTCTGTCATTAATAATTGGTAAATTAATAAAATATGCATAATTTTATGTAATTTAATTTTTATTTAGCCTAAATACATGTATTTAAAAGTGTGATTTATAATTGCAGCACACCCGTGAAAACAGTTCCTCCCCACTGTGCCCAGGCAAACGTACTTTCAATTGTGATTTTTTGTTGCATGAATGATTACACTGCGAACATGAAAATAATTTCTGTGCATTGTAAGTAAGCAAATGTTCAATAATTTGCATATCAAGTGGTCAGTCGATCATGTTATATTGGGAGGACATCACGTAACTGTATTACAGAACATATGAGATGCCTTAACAACTTCTCCGAATTTTCGAATCGAATAGAGAAATTTTTTATATTCGTAAAGCCATAAAAAACAATATCCCTTGTATTAATAAACAAACTTAATTTATATTTCTGTAATTATCGCTAATCCTATAAAAAATATGATGTATTTATAGATTTATGAAATTATGGATTCTGTGTTTAAGTTTAGTTGTAGAGCTCTTTTTATATTTCTGTTATTATGTCATTTTATATTTCTTTATATGACTTTTTTTATTTTCTTTTTATATTTCTCATTACCGACATGTATTACCCAATGTTTATGTAAATGCTCTGATGGGCGTATATATACTGAAATAAATAAAAAAAAAAAAAAAAAAAAACCGTATTCCCTGTTTGATTCGGCATTATTAGGTAAAACATATTTATAACTACACAGTGAACACGTAAACAATTTCTCACCAGTGTGCAGTATGAGCGTGCTTTTTAAAGCTCGATTTATAATTGCACGTATAATTGCAAAGTGAACAAGAGAAAAGTTTCTCTGCGTTATGAGTAAGCATATGTTCTTTTAAGCGTGATTTTTCATTACAAGAGTAATTGCACTGAGAACACGAAAACAGTTTCTGCGCATTGTGCGTGAGAGCGTGAATCCTTATGTTAGATTTATGATTGGACGAATAATTGCACTGTGTACACGTAAACAGTTTCACACCGGCGTGCGTAAGAACATGTTTTCTCAAGCTCGATTGAAAATTGCAAGAATAATTGCACTGTGAACATGAAAATAGTTTCTCTGTGTTGTGAGTGAGTAGATGTTCATTTAAGCGCGATTTTTGACTGCACGAATAATCGCATTGCGAACATGAAAATAGTTTTTCTCCGGTGTGCTTGAGAAAATGTCTTTTTAAGTTGAATATCTGATTGCAGGAATATTTGCATTCCGAACACGCGTACAGTTTCGTTCCAGTGTGTGACAGCTGGTGGATTCTTAGGGAGGTTTTCTGCTTGCTCGTGTACGGGCACTGGGAGCATGCGAACGCCTTCTGACCAGCGGGGGCGAGCGAGCACCCGCTTGAGGACTTTTTAGCGGCGGAAGCCGTGCGCGACTCTGGCTCCTTTCCAGGGGCGGGCGAAGACACCGTTGGATTTTCCGAGATAGAATCTTGAA
Organism: Agrypnia vestita; assembly: GCA_016648135.1. Classification (NCBI taxonomy): domain Eukaryota; kingdom Metazoa; phylum Arthropoda; class Insecta; order Trichoptera; family Phryganeidae; genus Agrypnia; species Agrypnia vestita. The sequence continues at coordinate 10,126 of JADDOH010006038.1, read as the reverse complement.
TTCTTAAGAGATCTGGAATGTAAACATTAATTCGTATTAAAATGTTTTGTGAATGGAAGGACATCTCGTAAATTTAATACTAGAATCCAAGAACATATGAGGTGTCTTAATAACAACAATTTTTCTGAATTTTCCAACCACTTCATAGAAAAAGATCATAAATTTGACGCAAAAATAGGGGTGAAAATATTAAATACTAATAATAAAGGTTTGAAATTGAATAATTTAGAATTGTTTTACATTAGGGAGGCGGTGAATTATAGAGCACCCCTAATTAACAACCAAATTAATTTTCCATATAGCCCTTTGTTTAATCTAATGTTCACAAAAGATGGGGTAACACACACTTTAGATCCCACCCCCTCTCACTCTCTTTCGGTAGATCCCTGATGGTTCATTAGGCTTATCAGTGCATGTTTGTCCCTGACAAGACTAACACGCATGTTATCAATTATTGGTGGAAGTGTAACAATACTATGGTTGAGGTGTGTAGTGTTGTGAATGTAGTGGTGTGGTGTTGGTCCTGACGAAGAGATGGGTACGTCTCGAGACCGGTAGACGTAAAATCTGGTAGTGGTTTTTACAAAGATAACTAGCAATCTGTTAAAATGTGTTTCATACTAGAGTTCGGAATGAGAATTTCGATTTCGAAAATCTTCGATATTTACAGATATAATTAAAGCAAAAATAGGTATGTTTATTCGTAGTCACGATACATCATAAAACAAAAGTTAAATAAGCACCAAGGGGCTTCCAGAAGATTATTATTTTTTTTATTGATATTTTATACATATTTTCTATTGTTAAAGCCAAGCCTTATACAGATTTTCGGCACGTTTCTTTTCCATTTTCTTGCAAAAGTGTACATTTTCAGGGCGCCTCGTCGATGAGCTACTTCTCGTCGGCAGACGTTTGGTCCTGACGACCAGAATTTGTCGCGGGTTACGCCCAAAGTAGATAGAACTAACACACACACACGCATACATATATATATATATATATATATATATATACACAGGGTTATTTGGAAAACATTAATAACCTCGCAGGACTATTACTGGCATCATAAGCAACAACTTTTGTTCTATGACTTTTAATAATTCATTACATTTTACATTCATTAAAAATAAAAATAAATATATGACCACTCTGAGTTGTAATAACTTTCTCTACGCATGGAATATAAGAAAGCGAAAACAGCGCGCGCACGTGAAACACAATTAAGACATTTATGTTAGGTACCGCTTAAAGTTTAAACTGCTTTCTGGGCTTATACACTGAATCCACAATCCCTTCATACTTAACCAGGCTTAGGACTGGCTACATTAAAGAATAAAATATTAATAAATCGTATGTATGTATCTAAACTACCTGAGTAATTTGAAGAAAACGACGTTAAACATTGTTTAATAATTTTAATTACTGTTAGCCATTATTCTCTTTTTATTTTTTAATGCAGGCGTATTTAAAAGTGGAATCAGTATATTTATAGTAATTGAACTATTCACTTATCATTTTAAATCTAATAATTTAAAAATTATTACCTCTTAGGCCCGGTTGTTTCAAATTCGATCAAAGTAAGCGTAGAGTTTAAACTGAAATTTTACGTTCTCCACCAATCAGACGATCCGTTTTCGTAAAAATCTATGCTTTTATCGACCGCTTACTTTGATCGAACTTGAAACAATCGGGCCTTAGGTGTGAGTTTCGCGGATGACGGTGAGTACATCGCGCGCATAACCTTCAAAATAGTAACTTTAACAACAAACACAAGACCACATCTAAAGATCAACTCGCACGCGAAATAAAACAATTATGCAACTCAAAATAAGTGAGTTTGGAGATTTTCTAATGAAACGCTTGTTCATTGCGTGAAGAATAAGTCGAATTTGACAGCCGCGTTGTTTATAACCAAAGTGAGCGAGATGCACATTTTTCGATCAACGTATCACGACTTGTTACGAGTATTGAGCGATCATTATACACCTATGCCTTTTCTTTCCGTGAACTCCGATTCCAACACATTTCACTTCGATTCCAATAATAATACGCCATCGTGCAAGTATTATCACGTACGCATTACCGAAAATCGACTAGCAAAAAGACACCACGCGGGTGAACTAGCGATGGGTCCGCTTGTGATGAATTTAACCTGCCACCCTATTACAAGAAATAAGAAATAAAATAATAATTATATCGAATATCTCCAAAAGAACTATTTAAGATTAATTTATTACTTGTGTTGTGAGAGTCACGACTGCGCCACTGACGACAGGACGTCGATTCAAAAAAATAATAATATTATTCGTATTGGAGAAAAGTTTCACTACACCCATGGTAGACTCGTAAATAGGTGTTGGCTCGTGATAGGCCTGATTTGAAAACATGATAGAAATTAACCAATGAGATCTTTGGTGGAGGGGGAAGCTTCGAGAAGGAATTTCCGATGAAAAAAGTTTATAAGTAGGTGTTGAAGCGTTAACTCGAGAGTTTTTTGGAGGGTTTTCAACCGATAGGCCACGCTGGTTTCGTTTGTTTCGCGCGTTTTTACGGTATCTGAGATATAATTTCCAAAGCAATTTGTTTCGGTATTTGACAATCAGTTACGAAAGCATCCAAATTCATCGCTGTTATAGTGTCAAAATGTCAGTATTAAAATATAAGAGTATTACAAATGCCTGCGTTTTGCCGCGTTTTCGAAAGATAAACAAAATTTTAGCTGTTATGACGCCATCATACAAGCGTCAATATAGAGTGAAATAATTAACGTCTGGTTTATAGTTGAAATTTAGGGATGCGTTACTTACTTAGTCTTGTGCTTCGATTGTTTTAAAATCATTTTTGAATTTAAATCGGGATCTCATTATTGGAATAAAAACAGTTAGGATTCTTTTAAATGTATTTATAACCATCGAGAGAATGAAGAAGAGATATGTGCCAAATGGGAAGCTGGAGGAACAAGATACACACTTATGCAGAGTCTGGAGGAAGGGCCTTCTGAGCTATGGATTCAAGCCACTACAAGATTTCAGGATGAGTACCTTTTTAGTCTATATAATAGTATTGTTAAACTGTTTCTAAATGTTCTAAAATTTTTCTAAAGCAAATTTATCTACAGTTAATATCGAAGTAGGCAGTATATTCTTAGGAAAGATACATATTTAATTTCATTAAGCATAATTCAAATCAATTGAAAGAGGATTTAAAATGTAGTAAAATTTGGTAGTTTTGAGATTGCGTCGTTCGAACCCTGGGAGACGTTCAATCATGAGGACAAAAATCCATAATTACGTGCATATTCTCTATATATAAAGAACTGGTTCTAACTAGAGAATTTCAAAAAGTACAGATGGGTCATTCCTCAATGGGTCGACATTACGCTTATACTTGATTGAAGGAAGTAACTTCTAGGTGAGAGCGCTGTAGTTGCGAAATAGTTAATTCCGACTTGTATGAATATGAGAAGAGACAGTGTTTGACTGAAAGCGGTAACCAATTCATTTTTAGATTCATTATAAATAATGCATTTAGGGTTGAAATAATATGACTCGTCTTGCGATGGCATCGTTCAGTTTTGGTGGTAGCAAGCATGGAGTATAAAGACCATGATATACGTCCGACAATGGGTTTATAAGTAAGGCTTTATATTCCTAAAAAGGAAACTGCCCGAAATAACTCATTAGGTATGACGTTTGGTCCGAAGTCTGTGTTGTTGACCCCCGGAATTAGTTCGGCGTGATTTCTGATGGATCAGTTATACTAGAACAAACAAGAGTTATCGTAGGGATGCCTTCAGCATCAGGAGTGCGTGAAGGCAGATAGAATAATCCATATATATTGATTTCGAGTAACAAAATTATGACGATATTTTAGATTCATTATAAATAATGCAGTTAGGATTGAAATAACATGACTCGTCTTGCGATGGCATCGTTCAGTTTTGGTGGTAGCAAGCATGGAGTATAAAGACCATGATATACGTCCGACAATGGGTTTATAAGTAAGGCTTTATATTCCTAAAAAGGAAACTGCCCGAAATAACTCATTAGGTATGACGTTTGGTCCGAAGTCTGTGTTGTTGACCCCCGGAATTAGTTCGGCGTGATTTCTGATGGATCAGTTATACTAGAACAAACAAGAGTTATCGTAGGGATGCCTTCAGCATCAGGAGTGCGTGAAGGCAGATAGAATAATCCATATATATTGATTTCGAGTAACAAAATTATGACGATATTTTAGATTCATTATAAATAATGCAGTTAGGATTGAAATAATATGACTATGGAGTGGAAAAAGACAAGAACCAATCTATTTTAATCCCATTAGACGTAATTCAAATCATTTGAACGCAAGAGAGGGAGCGAATGAAGTGGGTTGATTGTTTTGGGTTTGCCCCGCTTCTTGCCAAGGAGACGTTCAATCATGAGGACAAAAATCCATAATTACGTGCATATTCCCTATATATAAAGAACTAGTTCTAACTAGGGAATTTCAAGAAGTACAGATGGGTCATTCCTCAATGGGTCGAAATTACGCTTGTACTTGATTGAAGGAAGAATCTTCTAGGTGAGAGCGCTGTGATTGCGAAATAATTCATTCTGACTTATATGAACGGGAGGGAGAGAAAGTGAATCGGGTTATTAATTATGCGCAACCGATTCAGGATACACCCCTGAATATTGCGATTTCGTTCGGACGTTAAATTTTGCTTCAACGATATTTGAAATAAAGTATTCCCGTTATCTACACGAATTATTTTGCTCAGATAACTCGTTTAATTATTGTATAAATATAGTCACATGGTCATAGGAAGTTGGTGAGGTAGATTTATTCACTACGCTTTGGATATCTATGAATGTATTGACACATGGTTAATATATTCTGTTCACGTGGAATGTTCCATTGGTTAAACATACTTGTCTTCATTCTACGAGGAGGAATTCACATTTTCAATTACCAAGAAATTATCTTTATACTCCACAGAGGATAAATTGCAATAATCAGCTTTAAACTAATAACCAACATTCTTTTAGACGCAAGGACCCCTAAAAAGAATTAGGTGCCACTATTAATATCTTCCAACTTAATCTTTAGACGCAAGTGATCCCTAAAGTTTTGGTATACCTTGGATTTACATTTTCTTCGGAATGCTGACGATTTGTCGAGGCAATGGAACATACTACGTGGCTATATCAAGATTTAGCTTCGGGTTGTTTATCAAGGTAAAGGAAACGCCAGAGAAAATGTATAGAAGGAAGTTTTTCATGGCCATTAAAGGGGCGGGACGATGGGGCCCCTTTAGCGCGGAAACCGAGGATATGTCATTACCCACGGACATAATCCTCCTTTCCATAGATTCATTTTTTAACTTGTTAAATAAATTCCTAACGAGAAAAGTGAAGTACTGTTAGCGACAGACACCACATACTCGGAAGTAGACCTATTTTCAAATTATTAGACTCTCGGTTTGCAGATAAATACAGTTTCTACCAAGATAACCAATCCAGAGGCGAATCACTGAAACAATCTGATTATGTGTTTTTCTCCAAACTATAAATTGTATATAGAAGCAGCCAACAAAAGTAAGCAAATTTAAAAACAAAATGATATGTAAATGTGCTTTTTCTTTCAGATATTTTACGTTTCTGTTATGGTTAGTTATTCCAGTAAATGGAAACTCTAAACAATAAATTTTATATGTATTGTAGTCAAGTCCGAGTTAAAATTATAAGTATATTATTATCTTTGTATGTGTAAATATAGAATTTCCAACACGTTTTCTGAAATATTAGGGTTGCCACGTGCGTCACAATAGAGGGGGAGTTATAGACTAAAGACGATATCACGAGCCAATAACTTCGACGTTTCTATAGTAATTGAGTGAGAGTATAGTGATTTATTTATTTATAAATTAGGAAAAAAACGACATCATGAGCCATTTAATAGATAATCTAGTATAGAGAGATATCCTGGTAAACTAGGATAAAAGCCATTAGGTAGTATTTGCATTTAGAATGAAACTTGCGATAACTTAATAGGATTTTGATATTAATTAAACATCGATAAGAAACATTACGACCGCATCGCGTTCTTACAAAATAATCCTTTCAGTTCATTCAAAACGGATAATTCTAACCTTTTATCTACGTAGAGATACTTATAGGTTATTATCTATTTTATAATGTGTATTTCGGAACAGTACGATCGAGATCAGTAAGAGTATTTTAGGTTGCGTATCCGAATTAGAACTTATATTAGATGGTTTATTAATTTCGGTTAGATTTAAAAAAAAATTTAGTTGGTAGCTTCGGTTCGGTGAGCCAAGGCTCAACCACCTTATACACGGTTAGGTCAGGTTTATCACACGCTCTGTACTAAGTAGTGATGGGTCCGCTCTGTACTCACTACTACAATGTAGTACTACACTACATTGAAGTGCACACTTCGCACATTTTGATGTGTAGTGCACACTACAAACTACAAACACCAAAGTTATTGAAAGTATAAACTTCAAATAGTACACTTCATTTCAAAGCGAACACTACAAAGTACATACACTTCAAAGTTATCGAAAGTATGAGAAACACATTTTAAATAGTGTATTTTTTACGTGAAATTTTTGGAAAGTTGATGTAGATATATGAAGAATTTTCTGGAATCTGATGGGAAGTTGATGTAGCTAAACGGAGAAATCTTTGGAAACTGTAACAACCCCCCCCCATGGTTTGAATCTGAAAGAAATCTGTCTGGCGACCTTTTTTTTTTTTTTTTTAGGTCGCCAAATGTTACTTTGGAGAAAATATCGTCATTCATTTAAATATTTTTGTCGTTGACTTTTTTTTTTTTTAGCTCGCTAAATCTTTATTTGGGAAAAAAATACTTCATTTCATTTAAAAATTTACTTCACTATTACTTCATTTCATTACTTCACTTCATTAATACTACAATTACTTCATTTCATTACTTCACTTCATTACATTACTTCACTTCATTAATACTACAATTACTTCATTTCATTACTTCACTTCATTAATACTACAATTACTTCATTACTTCACTTCATTTACTTCACTTCATTTCGTAGTACTACAATTGTAGTGCGCCACCGCACATACAAATATAAACGCGACCATTAAATTTAAGTGAATGGGTCAATGGGTACATTCAGTACATTGTATTAGCCTATTACAAAGGTTCAACAAAGGCACCTTTTTGTACTCGCACTATATTGAGTAATTAGTTGATGTATTTATTGATTACTGATTAGGTGATTAGATTAGTTCATATATGTACCTTCGCGTTTCGTGTTGTGTGACAGATACGTATTGAAAATATACATCACAAAATTGTTCGGTTTTTTGGTATTGCGTACAGTATTTCGTAAGTTGTTTTTGTTATTTTAGTTATCCGTATTTAATTAACATCTTTAAATTAGTGAAACATTTTAATAACATACGACGAGTGTTTTAGTAAGTTTAAAAACATATTTTTTGGATGCGGTTTAAAAATATTTTAAATCTATTTTTATCAGTGTATACGAGACTTTTTACATAAACATTAAATTTGTTTATAGACATTTTTAATTCATTGCACCTTGTGTGTTTATTTTAGCATTCTATGTTAAAACATTGTTTTTAAAACTCTTGTGTGTTTATTTTTGTTTCCAGCTGTTTTATACATCACCGCACGCATTAAAGATTTTAGGTATATAAATACCTATATTATATGTGTATATACATATATACGTTGTAATATATTAAACTATTATAACTTGCACGTTATAATATATTATATTGTAAATAAGGATCATCTCTTTTTCAACCACGGCTTTTGCATGACATTGCTTATGTCAAAGTTTTGAATCAATACGGCAGCTTATGCGTAATTATTCGTTATTTTAAAATTTCCTTGTTGTTATTGAACACTATTTGCGAAGCATTTGAATACGATTGTTCATTTGTATAAGCTAATTTTTTAAACGGCAGTTACGGTGTATATAACTTTAAAAGTATTTTATATATGGTGATACCTAGGACACGGTTTTTTAAAACTCGGAAGTCTACAATATTTCTTTCCATAATATTATCAAACGCACATTATCATTATCATTATCTAGTGTATATGGCACGCAATTCTATATGAGTCACGTGATATAAACACGACATCAAAAACTAGAGTAAAATATGCATTCATTCGTGTTCGCGCGTCGCGCCCGCCACAACCAGTGCTCGCGGCGACACGTCAAGGACGACTGATCCGGTGTATCGGAGATCGGAGCTCAGAGCGCCCGCGAGCTCTCCGCTCGCGAGCGAAGGTTCCGCTCTGTACTAAAGAGCATTCGCCGCTCGCCGACTAGGACTACAAATGAAGCGAACACATTGTAGTGTTCAAATTGGTGAACGTGTGCGTGTTGAAGTCTTCATTCTGAAATGAAGTTTTTCCCTTCGCTAGGGTGAACTAGCGGCTGGGAATAATTAGGTCAAGTTCAGTCGGACAAATGCAGCCCCCCTTACCCCTTGTTTCGCACCGTACGTACATGCACTGTTTTCGCTTTCTTATACTTCTGCGCGAAGAGAAAGTTATTACAACTGTGGTTTACTAAAATTTCTCATTTTTGTATGGAAGTAAAATCTAAGGAATTATTAAAAGTCATAGAATAAAAGTTGTTGCTTATGATGCCAGTAATATAGTCCTGCGAGGTTATTAATGTTTTACAAATAACCCTGTATACACATACACATTATTACTTTTTTGTTTTTAAATTTCTATTATGTTTTTCTATACTTGTATATATATATATAAATATAAATGATGAACATCAATATGAATCATGAAATCAAGATAAAAAAATCATATAACAACTCAAAATAAAAATGCATTGAAGCCAAAGATATGAGGGACTGTGATTTGCCTAAATTTTCAGAGTCAAGTTAGTCAGAGTTGAGTTTAGTCTCGAACAGCCTGGTGCAGCATCACAAAATTGATCACAGATTTTTCTTAACAATTGTCGAGCTTTAATGGAATGGGTCTGCAAATTCATCCTGGGCAATGGTGATTGAATTTGGTAGTTTGAACATATATATTTCTGTAAAAGAAAATATTGTGTGAATGCGTTGACGCATTCAATATCGATACACCATCCCTTATTGGTCCAACCAAGTGCAGATATTCTACTTCATGAATTGAAAATCCAAGGAAATCAAATGCTCACCAGTGCGCTGCTCGGCCCTACTGGAGTACTCCGAGCACTCCTGCTTAATGTCAGGACACGATATGTCCACATCAGTGTAGAGCTCTTCATGGCCGCTCCCGGCTGGAGACCCCTCCCCGCCCTGCGCACTTCCCCAGCCCGCGCTGCTGCAGCCTGGCTCTGGAACCAAGACAACCACCCGGTACAGCAGAGCTGGAGAGCTGCCTGTCTCCTGGGCCCGGCTCCATGTCACCTGGGGCTGGACTTGCATCCGGCAAGTCATTATACAACGACCCGTGTCCAGATCAGGCAATCAGCGGACGGCATCATGTTGCGCTCTACTTCCGTGTACTTTTCTACTAAGGCGAAATAGAAGCTGGCTAAAGTGTAAAATTAGATTGAGAAGAATTGGATCTAAAAAATAGATCCAATTCTTTTCGAGGATATGGCACGTACAATCTACTTATTAATAAGATTTAAGTACCCTTTCCCCTATGGACAGTTAGCTGTTTTCGGTGAAGCACTATATTAACTCTTAAAAGACTGTGCTAAAAATACCTTCGGGAACGGTGGTGTAACACAGCGTCACATGATTCAAAATTGAGATAGTTCTTAATATGTGATAAAGAAAATATATTTTCAATGCAGATAAGACTTTTTAAATGTCCCTTTATATAATTATGTAAGATTAACATATTTTAATTGTTAATTATCAGAAAATCAAGGCATATCGAATTTACGTGCGCTCACGCTGACGAATCATTACCAACTGAATTCGACGACGCGGTCGACCTCAGTCCGTCTCTTTCTAACATGTACTACGCGATTCTACAGTGCTCTTTCTATATTATTTTCTCTTTCACCGAAACCCTAGCAACGGCATCCCCGTCCTACATGAAATGTGTGGTATTGTCGTGCTCTTTCTTACTCGATTTA